>PVKM010023094.1:0-21385 GCA_004027735.1 Carollia perspicillata | reverse complement strand
ATGCCTGAGGAAATAACATTTAAACTAAGAATTGAAAGATGAGTCATAGCCCTCTGAAAAGGAAAAAGGAATTAGTATAAAAGGAGATTGTATTCCAGGAAAGGAAAAAGAAAGAAACTATTGCAAAAACAAAAAATGCTGTGCTGGTGAGGATGTGGAGAAATCGGAACCCTTAACCGTGGCTAGGGTTAACATAAGATGGTACAGCAACTTTGGAAAAGTGCCTGGCAGCTTCTTAAAAGGTGAACTATCGAGTTTCCATGTGACCCAGCCGTTCCACCGAAAATTATACATCCAAGAGGAGGGGACACTATGCCCACGCAAAAACATAGGCACAACGTTCAAAGCAGCACTATTCACGCACACATAATAGCTAAGGCTTGGAAACAACCCAAACGCCTTCCAACTGATAAACAGCCAAATAGAATGCTGTCATATCCATGCAATGGGATATTATTTGGCAACAGAAAGCAATGCAGTACTTGTTCACGCTGCAACATAGGTGACGCCATGATGTTACGGGAAGAGCACAGGCACAAATCATAGCTGCATGGCTCCATGTATGGCATTATGGTGTAAAACGTGGGGGCTGCCTTCACTCAATGGGCGGAAGAGCAGTAGTCTCTTTGGGAAAGAACGTTTAAACAAAGTTCTTGAGAGCGCAGCCGCTACGTTTCAGAGTGTACTTTGCAAATTGGATGAGCAGTTCAGACGTCACACTACCTCCTAGTCAGGTAAACATAAACCCGATGTAGACAATGTGCTATCTGCATCAGTTTCTTTTATCCGAGACATTGTACGTGGTTCCAGCAGCGTTATGAGGTATGCTAAGAGACAAAACAGCAACGACAACCACCACCATAGTCTGATAAGACACATCAAGCATGTGACTCAAATGGCAGAAACTTCAGAATTATCAAACCAGCAATTTAAAAAACTGATTAAGATGCTAAGGATTGTAATGGAGACAGTAGACAAAATGTAAGAACAGATGGGTCCTAGAAACAAAGAGATGGAAATTTCAAGGAATAATCAAAATGAAAGGTGAGAAGCAAAAATATTCTAACAGAAGTAAAAGAATACAGTTGATGAGCTCATGAGCAGGTGGGACATAGCCAAGAAATCAGTCAACGAGCTTTTAGATTTGGCAGCAGAAACTCCCAAAACTGCAACTCAAAGAGAAGAAAAGAATGAAAAGGATGGACTAGCATTCCCGAAAACCATAATGGAAATGCCAGAAGAAGAAATTAAGAAAGGAACTGGAGAAACGTTTTTAAAAAATGACTAAAACATTTCCAAAAATAATAACAGAAAACCAAGCATCGTAAGTACCAAAAGCCTGTACCTCGTCATCTCATATTCAAACTGCAGGTTTCTGGTCTGTGTGAGACAAAAAGAGTTACTAACAAAACCACATAAGCCGGCCTCTTTCGATGTTTAGTAATTTGTGGTGTTTCCTATGAATCTCTCACAAAACACTACATACATTTCATGAAACTATCACAGTGAAGTAACTTAGTGGTTTGAAGCATTTGATAAACAGTTATAAAAATTAAGAGTGGCCTAAATTAAATGCACACTAGTGACATACCGAGCTAGGAATAAAGACAGTAATCAGCTCTCTACTGCCTCCAAATCTATGTAGTCCTCACTCCCACCCATGCATTTCAGCACAAGCACGAGACCCACACATCCACACAAAAACATCACAGGACTTCAACGTTCTGGCTTTTCAATGATTTTGTGTAATGTTTGGTCTGACACTTGATCAATTTTTATGAAGCAACGTCTGCGTTCTACTTTTGAAATGGTTTAAAAGTCGGAATCTCTTTACCAAAGTTGCACATAGTGAAATGTCGTTTCCTTGTGGAATTCCTAGAGAAAGCCTGGTCCCTGGAATTGTTGGGGACAGGAGGAGGAGACAGTTTCAACTCCTGCCACTGAGCCCCGCCCTGCAGGAACTCCACCCTGAGCCCCACCCTCCCACGGGGAACGTGGCAGTGAGGGTAACAGAGGGAGGGAAGGGCAGGAGGAAGGTCCACTGGCTGCCGTTCAGTTGGCCCAGACGTGGGCAGAGGGAGCCTCCTCAAGGGCAGAGCTGGCTGCCCGACTGTTTCACCTGCGTGAGGGCCCGGCCCTTCTGCTCGGCAGAGGCCTGGCCGAAGGGACGATGGTCTCCATTAAATGTTTTAAACATTTTCAAAACGGCCACATTCACATCTTCTTACAAAAATCTTTTTAGAAATAAAATTTAGTTTGTTTATTAATGTGAGTTCTCTGGAAAATTAAATATATTTTGATGTGCGAAAAAAAAAAACAAGACCTTTCAATTTTGTGCATGTTTTCAAAGAAGAAAAAAGAGGATTAACGTTCCCGATGTGTGAGAAAAAATAGCTAAAGAATATTATTCTCTTCTTATAGAGCATAATTCCTAGACTGATAATCACATTTTCTTAGCAATTCAAAGTATTGTGAATTTAAAGGTTTGTGTCCAAAAAATTAAAGGTACTTGAGACTAAAAACAATCCAGTTTTCTCTCATCCAAAGTACAGGTAGGCCATTATTAACAAATTACCTTAGTTATGGACCAGAAGCAGTCTGGAAAAACCAGTACCTAAAATATACTTAAAATTTCTCTCACATAATTGTCATGTGTCCTTTGTTATGGATAGAGGAAACATGTACAGTTCCTCTTGGTTACTAAGTATTCCACAAAGTCTCTTATTCACAGTTACTTTGGTCTCAGTAACAGGCATGTACTTTGGGCCAGCAAAACAAAGAGGTAGTATGTTATTATTGAATATATTGAAATATTATTCAGATCCTAACTGAAGTTCGCAGGCCTTTGGGTTTTAAATGAAATTGTCCTGAGTGCCCGATCCCACATTCTGCGGGCAATGCAACACCCTCCTCGCTCGGTGAGAAGTCCTGGGACTGACCACGGCTCCGAGGGCTTGCACCCACTGAGTTCTCCACTCCCATAGCTTCTCTCTCCCATCTTTCCTGTTTCCCTCACAGAGGTTTAACTCCACCCCTTTAGTTTTCTTTTTTTAAATATTTTATTTATTTATTTTTAGAGAGAGGGGAAGAGAAGGAGAAAGGGAGAGAAACATCAATGTGTGGTTGCCTCTCATGTGTCCCCCACTGGGGACCTGGCCCGCAACCCAGGCATGTGCCCTGACTAGGAATCGAACCGGCGACCCTTTGCTTCACAGGCCCCTGCTCAATGCACTGAGCTGCACCAGCCAGGGCCCGCCTCTTTAATTTTCTTGAAACGACCACCAACCTGCGTAAAAGGCATCCGGGGTCATGCCAGCCTTTGCAGGGGTTTCGGGTCCGCCTGAGGATCCGCTCACAGCAGCTCAGGCGGTCAGCAACACAGCTGCCTCCCTGCGGAGACACGTTCTGTCCCACGCGCAGGAAGCTCCCCTTCTCTCCCTCAAGAGTTCCTCGCCTTCGAACTCCCTCCCTTCGTCAAGCAGAATACTCAAGCTCAGCACTTTTCGCCCAGCAATCAGGCCTGCCTTTGTATACACGGGCCCTGATAAAGCCCCTGCACCCGTGCCTCCCTTCCACCTCCGCCTCTTCCACGCAAGTGACGTGACTCTTTATTCTCCATCTGCTCTCCCGGGTCCTCATGACGCAGTGGTCACTAACGACGGGCCCAAACGACGTCCGCCTGTCCTCCCTTCTGGGTGCACGGTGCAGGGTATCACTACTGGGAACAACACGGCTGGCTGTGAACCACGAGGAGTGGGCCGGGAGGGTCACCCCGAGCAGGAGCACTGAACAGCGGGTGTGAGGCCCTCTCCGGCCCCTGGCAGGCAGCCTGCCCTAGTGACCACAGGGAAGAACATCTGGGCTCCCCGTGGCGGACCTGGTGCCTAAGTGAGGAATCAACCATTTTGCTTGCATTGTTTGTTCTTGTACCAAGCGTAACCTCTTCTGACTTCACTCACCACTGCTGTGCAGGTGGTCAAAGAAGTACACGGGGTCCCCCTGGTATTTACCATAGACTTGACCTTCCTCAAAGCCCCCACAGTGCTGGGAAGCAAAAGAAAAAAAATCAAGCCTTTCTACTAATGATATCTAATCCTTTGTAATTTAAATATATATATTGTTTCTGTTTCTACAGTTTTTTTTCGGGCAGATTCACAGACTGGGGAAGTTTCTCCGGCTCCGGGGTCATGAGGCGTTGTCAGCCCCAAACCTATTCCCAGCAGCTGGTGGAGGGCACCACAGGATGAGCAAGCTCTCGGGGGAGCATCCAACCCCGAGGAGCTCCGCCCCTCCCCCTCGGGCCCTCTCTGCGTGTTCGCCTGCGGTCTGGGCGTGATTCCCATTGGGTTCCTGCCCAGCAGGTTTCCCGGCAACACCCAGTTGGAGAATCCATGGGCCTTTACAAGGGCGACCTCATTTCTTTCCTGAACTTGACAGCACCGTTGAAGATGACCTTGAAGATGACCTTGATACGTTTCACATGATTGCGGGTATGTGAGATTCCGGGATCCCTCCATGTAAGCATTCTGCTCCGCTGTTTTCTCCCAGATGCCACCCCCCACCGGCAGGGTCACTCTGCGAGGGGGTCTCCTCCATGTGAGTGGGGCAGAAGGCTCCTTGCTTTTGGTCTTAAATTCAGCATAATGTGACATGCGTCAGGTGTCTGGGACATAATTCAGGAGACAGAAGTGAAGATAGAGGTGCCCGTGACTTCCCCCCACTTCCAGACCCTCTCCCACAGTCAGCTGGTCTGGGAGAGTAGTCACTGCCCTCTGCCTCTCGTCCGACCTTCCAATAGATGGCGCTGTTCCTCTTCTTCAGGGCCCAGTGGTGCAAAGTCCCTTGATTCGTCATCTCGTGTATGAAGACCAAGAGCAACCAATTATCCATGCACAGTACTATCTCCATTACATAACTCATCTAATTATACTTCTGAAGCCAAAGAAAAAGAGTTATTTGGTTTTCTAAGTAACACATTTGAATATTTCACGGGAACCGGGGGCAGAGCCCAGCATCCGAGGACCTGGAGTCCAAACTGCAAACCCAGGGAAAACCCTGTTTGTTCCTTTCTTACTCTAAGTTTGGCCCCACACCTCCACTTTAATTTTATTTTGTTTTCCTTCCGCAGACTTGATGTCAAGTCTTTGTCACACACACAGTTTTACAAAGCCCCTCCCCAAAGGGACGGTAATTCCCAGGTTGATAGTAACGAAAGTCAAAAAACCAATCCAGACTGACCCGAATTTCAGAACCACAGCTTCGAACTCCAGGAGCAGAATTCTCCCCGCTGCGGCCCTTGCATGCCTGAGACATCGGGGTGGAGGGGGTCGGGCAGGAGCACCCGCTGAGCGTAACTGTGACAGCTTCGACACAGTCGTAAGGGAAAATCCTCAAACTTGGACATGTGCCATCCAGAGACCCGATCAGAGCCAAAAAAAAGTTACTAATACAACAACAGCAACACCCTTACAGCAGTGACCATCGAATGCCTGCATTCCTCTCCTAAATGCAATAGGACACCGTGGTCAAATGACTCGGGTACTGACACACCATCTTAGCATGTCATCACCACAAACACTAGGGAGAAGTGATCGGACGCCACTGACAGGAAGTGAAAGGCCACCGGGATCGATTCAAGTCACTGCTCCAGGACAAGGACTCCGAGGCCAGTGGCTCAGAGGGCCGTTTTGTGCTTCCCGCTCTCTCCATTGCCATCACGATTTGTCACCCGCGTCTGCGCCACATTACCCTGCATGCATCTAGTTATGGACTAGTCACACACACAACACTCAAGTTCAGTTCCATTTCTGGGTTATGTGTTAAAATGCAATTATCCTCTTCATATCTTCAATGAGTTAGTGAGATAGGTGATTTATTCATGTAATGTTTCTATTTTTCACACGATTATAATTCCTTTTATTTAATGTATTCTACTCTTTCATTTCTATGTCAGACAAAAATAACTGGGGAGACAGAAACATTTTTCAGCTCGAATGATCATGTTTTTGCTACTTTAACACAAATTAAACGGGCATCTCCGAAGTGGCAGGCCCTTTTCTAGGACCAGTGGGAGAAATGATTACTCTTGAATGAACATCCTACCTACTGGGTTCTGTATCCGAGTTTACTTCCCAGGGGGTCCAGCCTGTAACCAGGTGCAGAGTCAGTGACAACGGCCAGGCAAGCTGAATTTGCTCTGATGTCAGCAAAGGTGTATGCCAAACCCGCTACATCTCTGGAAAGTCAAAAAAGGATTTATTTGTTTTGTTTGTCATGGCATTCTGTTGCTAGCCTGACCACTATTAAAGTGCTTGTTTTCTATGATTTTAATTTTTTAAAGGATCTGACAGTTTAAACTTCAAACAGTATTACAATTAGTATCGCACTGCATAGTTTTTTCTCTCCTGTTAGTCACTAGGGGAGCAAATCCATTAATAAATACACTTCGTTTTGAAAACCAAGTGGCAGTAATACTCATTTGAATGACTGCGCCTAGGATCCTAAAATAGGACATTTTCCCTGGAAGTTGAACAAGTAAAACACAAATATGTATCCGAGATAGTTTTTCTATCATGAAATCCTCCTCAGCACCTTGCTGTAAAACTGCAAAACCCAGAGACTTACTTGTCTCACTATTGGAAATATTTGTGAAGGCTCTTTGGAAATAGCGTTGTCTAAGTTTCAGGGACCCAGACGCGGGGTAAACATTTAAGCGGTAAAAATAAATAATAAACAAACAAATAAATAAATTGTCTAAATTTAAGAAATGTTCATTAAATGCAACTGAAACAGATTCGAGGCACTAACCTCGAAAGCTTCTGCGGGCCCTGATTCTGTGAGCGCAGGGCGGTCATGTTCCACTTACCTCTCCAGTGCATTTGCTCCCAAACCCAGAAATTCCGCACGTTCCACTGAAGATGTTCCGGCCTGCCACCGCTCTGAAGAGCAGAAGAGAGAACAAATCATTAACGTCATTAGCTTCACAGATTATTGTTTACGACAACCCCAAAGAGGGGGATACGAAAATGCTGGAAGCCTCAGTGCAGAAATCAGAAATTAGTGTTTGTTTCTGGAGAAGAAAATTCGTTTAGCCATTTACGAGTTCAAATAGCTCAGGAAAACAACCAAGGTAATTTGAAGAGTGAGCAGACGTTATTCGGGGAGAGCCAGACCATTAAAAGGAATGAGTCTTTGATGGTCGCATTACCGCTGTTCTTCCTGAATGGTCCTGTAGCCCCGTATATTTTACATACTTGTTGGGAAAGAGTTTTACACATTAATTTGTGCCGTTGTAAAGTGATATTATGTAAAGTGCTTTACAGGCTAAAGCTTAGAGTGATTAAGCAATGCTAAACTATTGTGACATTACGGAAAACTAGATAATTTATCTTCGGTAAAAAGGAACCAAGAGCTTCCATTATCTGCCCACTGATTATAATTTCAGTTTGTGTATGCAGGCTTATAAAAAGAATTTTAAAAGGAAGTGCACCCCATAAATATGTTTAGGAATTTTCAGCAGTATTCATGGCTGTATTCCTTCCATCTCAGTTCTTCAGGACTTATATAGTAAGTCACTAAATTCTGTTATCCCCTCAAAAACATGACGCTGTCCCTCACGCACCCATCATCACGCTGCTTCTCTGATTTCAGGCTCCAAGGAAGAAAGGAGTAAGTTCCCCACTTGGCTGTCCAAATCACCACTCTTCACATCGCTCAAGGAAAGGGTTCCTCCATCCTTGGCACCTCTCCAAACCTTACTGAGCCCCCAAACCTAACCGTTGTCCCTCGTGCACAAAGCATTCTAACTCTACCTCAACAAAGCCCCTCTTGAAAATGGTATTACAGCAATGTCTGTGCCACACATATTAGCATTTCACATAACCTCTTTATCAGTATCTGATCCTCCTATTGGTGTCTATTTTGTCTCCATGAAAACAGGGTAAGTAATTTTCAGACAAATGTCATGCTTTCTATCTTTGTGTCTCTTGAGGCACCGAAGTACTTGTTGGTACACATCCTACATGGTGTCACTGCACTCTGTTGACTATCATGTCAAAGAATATGGCGTATGTGCATGTGGGTGTTACCTCTATAAATGAGAAATTACATCGTACCGTTTTCTCCGCATTTAGGTCTCTGCAAATCATGATTCAGTGCCATGTATACGGCGGCCCGAGCGCTGGAAATAATGACCATTAGGATGAGAGCGATCTCCATGTGACTATAATGGGGTAAGATTAATTGTTGGAGAAGTATCTATTCATCTTTCACTGAGCATCGTTTTGCTGCGAATGTATCCAAAGGCTACACAAGACCCTCACTTGGATATCTGGTGGACAGTTCAAATCTGTCATGCCCGAAACCTCATTACTGAAGACTATTTTCTCCCAGCTGTCTCTACACGGGCTTCTTCATGTCCATAAATGAAATCACTGACCTCCCGGGTTCTCTAGCCCTGAAAGAGGGGTCATTGTGATTTGTCCCGTTCTCTTACCCTTCACATCTCAATTCTCAGCCAGACACACAGAGTTTCTGACTGCAAAGGGCAGACCTCTTTTGGGACAAGGTCAAATTCTTAACAGTGTCGGTCCCCAGCGAGTGACTGCTGACTGTCTGTGAATGGGTCAACTTCTGCCCCTAAAACAAGTGACTTTGTGTTTTGCATTCAAACTTCCCAAGAAAGAAGCCTGACTGTTGCTGTGTTACTATCAGGCAGGCTGTGTGGAGATTCGTGTGAACCGCTGCACTACTAGTTACAGAAAACACCAACCACTGCGGTTTTCTCAAAACAAGCACTGTAGACATAATATGCATGTGTATGTTTGCCTACAGTTAATTCTTTCATGCATACAATAGAAAGGAAACATTGGCATTTAAAGCAGATAAAAGAGGAGACAGTCATTTAGGGTTTGGGCATTGGTTTCACTCCATTTTCTATATCTTAAACTTTTTGGCCCAAAACATGGTCTGTGCATATTTCATGATTTTCAGTGAATGGGAAAATACAGCTTTCCTCAATAATCCACTTTCATGTCTAACTTTTTGAACCAGAATCACTTTTCTGATCCTTGATCCAAATCACTCTTGCTCGTATTTAAATGCATTTTCTTTGTTCTGTTTAGAGCAGCCAGATCAAGCACTGTTATCAGAGGAGGTGGTAACGCACAGCGTCACTGGGAATCGTTTCTCACGTATGTCAAAGTCACTCCAATCCCCCTTCTTTCTTCCCAGGTTCCAGTCTCTCCTCTCCCCACGGGGTCACAGCAAGTCTGACACGAAATCCAGGGTGTGGGAAACTCTCGCAATGATTTTTAGACACACTCTTTAACAAAACTACATGCAAACGGGTTGCCTGGACTGTATGTTTTAAAATTTACTCGTCGCTTATAATAGAAAATCTGTCCCCGTGCCACCACCCAACCAGACACGGTAACAACTATTGGGTCATACCTTTGCACCCTCAGTTTGTAAATTTCGGAAAGGTTATGATTACGTCGCTAAGCAATGTGCAAATCAATGGCTCCTTGGAATCTTGCATCCTTTGGAAAAAAGCTATATTTAACAGTTTGTTTATAAGGCATTTTCCTAAATGCAAACTCCCTACTGAACTGCTAGGACACCTGGCTTTCGGGTCATCTCATTAAACTCACTGGAAACACATCGGAGGAATGTTTACTTTTTAACTACATTATGTGAAATGGAGTGCGAGTGTGGTTGTGGATATGGATACATATATGATGTGTACATCACACTACTATACATACATGTTACATATGATACATACTGTATATTTTTGCATGGGCATTTATGCTAAATGTAAAATTTCTGAATTGTCTGTGTGTCCACTTCCAAGTGGTTTGCAGGGAGAACGGCTGACACTTGTCACCTAACTCAGAAACTTGACTCAGCTGCTGCCCTGAGAGCCAGAGCCGTCCGGCTAACGGGGCAGAAGCCTTTCTTCGCACGGTTGGGGCGAAGTTCCGATCACAGCAGCGACTCCAGGAGGATGTGCCTCTGCACGTGTCCTAGCACCCCAGGGAGGCTCGGGGCTCAAAGTAGCGCGGGTTCAGGGCCAGAGGTCCGGAGTCCCCAGACCGTGTGTGTATATATATACTTCCTTGCTTACTCTCTCCCACATGCTCTGCTGTGAGAAGACCTACTAGTGAGACCGTGCAGGACAGCAGTCCCGAACTCCTGAGGCAAGTGAAGTAATCACAATCTGCTCCTGAGTCCACGGTCCGGGAGAAAAATCACAGGAAGTTTAGAGGGCGGGTAAGTAGATGTTCCCTGAAAGACTGTGGAAAAGCACAAAGAAAAGTAAATACTTCTGCATTTTCAAGGTTGACTATTTGCAAATTGAGAACTACGGAGGCTTTACAAACTGATAAAAAATGCCCTGCATTGGAGTTAACATTTTGCAACTAGTTTAACGATCTGTATGAATCGTCTAAGAAGAAGGAATAAAGTCTATGTTGTGATAACACTGCATCTATGACTGCGTTACGATCGTTACAGGCAAACTGGTTTGATTCGAGCGTTATCAGAATAATTCACATGTGTGGATTATGAAGTGCTTCAGGATTCAGTATATACTTTCACAAGGCATTTCAAATTTATGTACACATTGGAAAGTTGATTTTTTCCCATATTTAAAGGTATGCCCACTCTCATATTTTATTTAATTCCTTCTTTTTCCACTATTACCTGCCTATTTTGTTCATCCCTCAGTCTTTGGGCCACCCATTCGAATACAAGATCTCTATGATTAGCATTAAGGATGCTACATGTTTGCAATAAAAATGTGAAAATTATTGTGAGTTATAGCTGTGCAATCTTACTACATGGTTGCTAAGTGAGCAGGCAGACGTCAGCACGTCATTTGCCAGCCATTCCACAAACCAACCAGGAAGAAATGAGCTGGACGGACCCCCAGGACACAGCTGTGCAGGCCGCCGGGACAACAGGAACTTGGGTGTGTGTCAGTGTGTGTGTGTGTGTGTGTGTGTGTGTGTGTGTGTGTGTTAGTGATCCATTACTCCAGGGAACAGAATATTAGATCAGAATATTAGATCAGGGCCGACACACTGTACCAACTGTACTCAGAAAAACAAAAACACGAAGATCTGTGTGGGATTGATCCGTGTTTCATGGGATCAGCACCCATGATGGGCTTGAGGAAAAATTGCCAACTCTGGAGAGAAAGCGTGCTCTTCCCTTGTGCACAAAGTCTGGAAGGAATGAGTGCAAGGTGCAGTGATGCAGAATTGCCATTTGGACTTGATCTGCAACACCAACACCAGTAAACAATAGAAAACAACAGAACGCCCAAACAGGACATGGGTTCACGGGGAGGCGTGTCTCACAGGACGTCAGTAGTCAGTCTTGGGTGGCAGAAGAGGAAGTGAGGAGCACACTCAAGAGAAACCAAAGTTCGACATGTAACAGAACGCACTTTATATCAAACTGAAATACATTATTCGCAATGACGACGAAGAGAAGGGAACCATCAGTAAGGCACAGTGGACATGTTTAACTGGGAAACGAGAGCACACCGGTGTGTCACAGGGCGTTTCTAATTGTTCTCAAGGCATAATAGATCCCACACCTAAAATACCACATATGATGTAGAAATGTGACTTGAAATGCAAACTCTGCAATTATCATGTCACATCTTCAATTGCTTATTGGAACGTTCGACGACACATCAGGAACCTGCTTTTCCCTAATTTCTCACATATTTCTTTCCTACAAGCAACACTCTGACAGAACGGCGTATTCCCTCCTCCCTTCCTACAGAAACACCTCCTCCCCTGGGTCTGTTCCAACAGGAAATGCCAACCTGTAGCGATGTCTTGGTGTCGGAATTCTGGAACCCACACTGCACTCACCTGACACACCCCTCTCTGCTCTCGGGTCCTCTTTGGGCTCCATTTCAGTCACTCTTCCATTTGTCACACACATACGTCAAGGACGTCATCTGCAACACCCACAAGAGTAAACAATAGAATGACTAAATTGAAGACTTGAATACCAAAGTGTTTTCTAGTGGAGTAAAAAAATCTCTTGGTGGAGAATATTCTAAATATAATCTTGCTGTCAGTAACTTTCCATTTTTTTCTCACACGGAAGGTTAACAATAAAAATATTACTAATTAGAGATATTGGGCAATTCCTCTTATATAGTTGTATATTTACTTTATGTAAAGTACCTATATTTTTATATTTATATTACACAAAGTATCAATTTATTTTATGTAAGATATACTTATAAGTATAAATACACACAAATAAGTACATTAAATATGCATTACATATAAACATATGAATATATATGTATATATTTCTTCAACTCCTCTAATTAGAAGGAGAGTCACGGAGGCCTCGATAACTTCTGTTGTTTGTATCACAAGCCAACTAGGGTGGCAGACTTTTAAAAGAGAGACAACTTTCGAATTAATAATATCCATGTCTGCATGTGTGCTTCTTAAAGATAATTGCTAAGAATATTGTGAAAATATTTACAGCCTAATGCTGGGAAGACAGTGTTCACCCAGCACCGAGATAAGCTGGAAGCAGAACGCAGGACGCCGGGCACTGGCCAAGCACCTCCTCCTCCCAGAGAAGCGTTTCCCTCTTTCACGGAGGCAGATGCCCCCCACAGGACCAAACAGATTTTCGGTCTTCAACCTCATCTAATTGTTAGTATTAACATTCATATTTGTTTGAAATGTCTGGTGAAATGTCGCGCACTTTTGAGTCTTATGTCTTCCAGGAGCAAATGCTGCAAATGAATAAAATAGAGAGGAGAGCATCCACTCCTCAGGAGCAAAGCACAGAAATCCAGTAAAAAGCTACATTGCACAATATATACACTTTTTAAAAAGTAATGCAATTAGAAATAACTGCATATGAATTTCCTTCTCACCAACATGGGCATAATCAAAAGGAAAATCTCAGATTTAAGGTCTTAGATGACAGATACGGAGATCGGTCCAGAATATATTTTGATCAAGAAATTATTTTTTAGAAAGTTGTGTCTCTTACTTCCAGGCTGTTTTAAAGTATGTTTGTGACCTAATTTGAAGAAAAGTGAGAAAATGCAAGTAAAGACAAAATTACCATAAACTTGTAATGAGTCTTGAGTGTCACTGATACAGACGGCGAGTTAACCAGGCTGCTGATTTTGACAGCGCAATAGGAAACACATGTTAGAGTTCGCCATCAATGAATTATTCGAGTTTACTGCTTTGCACCTAAAAAATGTGGCCTTTGTTGTTGTGTCCTTACGTAGAGGTGAAGTTTTCTTTCGTGTAAAGTCTGTCATTTAAAGCTTAGTGGGGAAGGGCCCTCCTCCAGTCAGACGTCTTGGGTTGAGAACCCTGCCCAGCCCGGCCACGCTGATCTCGAGAAAGCCCTTTTTGCGTCTCAGTTTCTGCATCTGTAAATGGGGCTAGAAACAGTATTTCCCTTACGGGAGTCTTTTGAGGATTTAATGAAACAACGAAATAACGCATCCGATAAGCCTTCAATACATGTAATCGGATATTAAAGTTGCTCCATGTAGACCAGGAAAGCGACGGGCAAAGCTCTAGTTACAGTGACAGGGAAAACGAAAGTCAGCGGTGTGACAACCCTCCTCACACCGTATCGTGGTGCATTTACTTCTCCCTGGTCTCAGGAAAGATCGAACGGATGAGGAGCCCCTTCAGGGGAGCAATGAGGGGTGAGTAACTTTGCACAATGTAGACAGAGAGACAGATAGACGGATGGAAAGACAGAAAGCAAGAGACTTAGAGAGTGGCATAAAACCTGTGGGGTCAGGACAGTTCATGATGCACTCAGAAAACACACAGGCCTGTGCGATTGGAAATACATTTAAAACTAAACATCTTTTCTTGATTAATGGATTCATTTTCTTTGAAATGGGGTACTAGAACAAATGAGAAAATAATTGAAAAATCATTATGTCTCACTTTCCTTAGCTCAATTTTCCTCTTTTTTTCTCTACTTAAAATCCCACCATTCGTTGAAAATTCGTAACCTTTTTGAGTCAGACAATAAAATTCTGGCCAAATCCCCAAAACTTTTGGCTAGTGAAGAGTTCCTCAAATACCAGGTTTCCAGTGGTCCTGTGCACTGAAACCGAACTTCGTCACCTGCTGGCCAAAGGTGTATCTTGGCAGAACCGGGAAGGGTTTCTGTGCGGCTATTGGCTGGGCTGGTGGGCTGGGCTTCTGCCCTCCAGGAGTTCCCTCAGCCTTTGGCAGAGTGCGGAGCAAGGGCCATTTACAGCCGCTATGGCTCAGGCATCCACGGCTGGATGTTAGGGGCCTGGTGCACTCCCCACCCACCAGCACCCTACCTGTCCTCCTGCCTCCAGCCTGGAGCACACTCCCCCAAAGCACCTTGGTGCTGCGTTGGACCTGGAGCCAGCACCTCCCATAAGCCCTGCTGGCTCCCCAGCGCCCGTGCCTAGCTTCTTCCTTGTGCCTTGCTTTCGCACCCACGACCCAGGCAAGGCTCTCTGTCGGCGTGCACATTGCTCCAACCGCTGGGATGCAGCCCAGGGACATCCCTGTTTGCTCGTGAACCACGACTCCGGTTGCCTCTGCTCTCTCACCTCACCCAGCACCTGAGTGAGCTCTCCACACCCTGGAACTACTCACCACCGCCGACTCTCTTTATCATGTGCAATCCAGACAGGCTCCCTTCCAGATTTATTCTGAACAAGTCCTGTGCTTTAGGGGCATTGTTGTCTGTTCTACCCACTTTCCTCTCTACCTTGAACATTATCTACCTACAAACTTCATTCATTCATCTGTCAACTTACGGAGGTGAGGAGTCTTCCTCTACTTGCCGTAACCCAGAAAAATGTCTGACATGAACAAGTGTTTACTAAATGTTTCTTGAATTAACAAATCACTAGATTTCTCCAAAATAATGTACGTACTACATAGGAAAGCTACTATCAATGACTCATTTATGTGTAAATAAATATTATCCTTAATCTTTAAAACTATGAATGCTTTTTTCCAAAAGGAGCACAATAAGTCTTTCTATAACTCTAAGTTCCTTTACTGCAACCTTCCTCTAGGCTGGCGTAACTAGGACTGAATGATAAAGGGTGAATGAGAAAAACCAGACAGGACCCTGAGGACAAAGTTTCTGCTTTCCACTTTCTCCAAAAATAAAAATGCCCTCAGATCTGAATGAAGGCGTCTCCGATACCACGATGCCAGCCCCCAATGGTGGCGTTAAATGATGAACAGAGGCATACTGAAATGGTTGAGAGTTTGAGCCAGCAGCCTCTGAATCAAGCAACTCACAGACAGGAGCTCCGAGGAGCTGGACAAAATTAAAGGCTTTTACAGGCAGAAAGGAGAGGAACTTGTACTCAGCACAATGGTGCGAAGTGGGTTGGTCGTTGCAAAGTTCCTTTCCTTTACAGGGTAGTGGGGGTCCGTCAGCAGACGCCCTGACCAGTGCTGGCCAGGTGCCCCCTGGTCGATTGACTGAAGACTCCAATTCTGGGAGAACTGAAACTATAACTAAGCTAGTCTTGGTAGGCAACATAGGGCTTCCCATAGCGACTTCATTTGGGGCCTGTTGTCCCATGTTTTAACACTTGTTACTTGTATGGTACAGCCAACTGCCACCATTAGCTACTTAGTGGCTGAGATGACTGGTATGGATGTTAATACCAATGTTTAAATTCACTCAAGGCTTTTCCACAGTGAAGGTTAAGTGACCATTAAAACGAGAGGGTCCCCCATGTTATTTTAGTACACAGAACTCCAAAAAAACCACATCCACTACGAACTATAATCCATTAGGTTAATGATCTCTGTTGAAGTAGCAAAAATATATTAGGGCAGTGATTCATTGATTCCGTCAACCTTTCCTACACCAACTTGCATTTGCGGAGAGATGCCGTGTTCATTTTTCCTGGGATCATTCTGCGGCAAACGATGACTTAATTTCTCTGTCAAATAGAATTCTCAGAGGCAAGCCCAGAAAAATCACACCAAATGGCATCCTTGTGCCACCTGTCGTCATCCAAGTCCATCTCAGCTCTTTCCCGGGTGCATGAACTTTAGTAATGACAGCCCCTTCGTGACAACGTTCCTCGATCGGGTGTGCAACCCAAACGACGAAAAGGTGACCCAACTGTGCTCTGTGACAGTTGCCATGGAGGTAGCATTAGGAGACACATACTGTTTTAAATCTTTGTTTAAAAACTGTTTCCAAACAAGCCATACTTACTTGATCTTGAGGATTAACAGTTTGGACACGGAAAAGCGATGTGAGGCTGAACCGCGCCCTGGTTTTGGCGGGTGTGCTGACTGTCAGAGGAGCACCCCAAGGGCTCCGTCTGGAATGGACTGTGTGTGGACGGGAGACGAGAGAAGGAAAACTGCACGCCAGGGTAGAGGGGTCCGCAAACACGGACCAGAATTCATCAGTCAGGAGGAACCAATTCACAGGGCGGTCCCATCTCCCTGGAATCTCCACAGCCCTGTGGTCAAAGAGCATATTTTCAGCAGCGTCAGAATCATTAAGATTGATGGACAAATTTATAAAATAGAAGAAAAAATGCCCCTCAGTGTGGTAGAGACTAGACACACGCCCCCAGTCTAACTCTTTAGGAATAAGAAACAAAGAAAAAAGGGTTAAATCCAGTCCTCTGCCTTTACAATATAAAAGTGAGGTGTGCACGAACTCCAGGTGTACCCTTTGTGATCACCCTGGAGATGCTAAACAGCGTGCTAGCCCTAGATCCGTGTATCTCGGCTCTACTCCCGACCTTTGATGCGGTCCTTACAAGAGTGTGCAGGTGTGGTCCAGCCTGCATTACGTCTGTCTTCAGTCCCTACTATTTATCTTCATCCCTCGCCCCGCTCCAGTCCCGCTGGTCTGCCTGTGCTTTGTGCCCCCCGGAAATGTGTCCACCTGCTTCCACTTTAGGAGGAGGGCCTGGCAGCTCCTCTGCTGGAACATTATTCCTCAGGTTCACCGTTGCTCCCTTCAGCACCTCCTTCAAATCTCTGCATGCATATCCTCCGTTCAATGAGGACGCCCTTGAGTACTGCGACCTAAGCCTGTCACTCCGCCAGGGGCAGTCCTGGTTTCCTGTACCAGAGCAGTGCGTGACGCAGAGCAGGCACTGAGTAAATATTTGTGGAACGCATACCTACAGAAGCGGTAGAGGAAAAATCTAGTTGGCTTTCCGAGGAAACATGAGTAATGGTGGTTGGTTACAAAGGTAACATTGACTTGGCCACTTAGTGTGTCCTTAGCATTTGTGCCTTGTGTCCTTGATTGAGTGTCTTCTCTGTAAATGCCCAGACCAAATAGGAAGCTTTGTGGGTCCTTGTAAAATTATTGGTAAGGTCACGCTCTACAAACACCTCTTTACCCAACACACATTCATCTTAGGAATGGCAGAGAGATGACCCTTACCCATGTCGGGTGGCGTATTTTCCGGACACTTTGCCGGGTACTCAGTACGTATCATCTCCCTTATTCCCGAGACACTGAGATATGTAACTCCTTATCTCCACTTCTACAGAGACATCATGGTCCTGAGGGTTTAATTTTCTTGTCCGAGACGACAAGAAAATGCTTAAGTAAATAACACATTTCGATACTGCTTCACATTAAGTAATATTTATCTTATTACAGCTGTCAACAATCCAAAGCAAGGTCTTCTGGCTCAGGTTCTTTAAATTAATCAGCACATTTAATTTGCATTTATTTGTCGATTTTCTCTTTATTTATTTTACTTGGTTACATGTGCAATTCAAGTAAATACACTTGCATTTGAATGCAGTGGTTTGGGCTCCACAGGAGTGTCTGAGGACCGGCAGCTCGTATTATCCTTTAAAAGCGTCACGAGAATTCGGGAAAGGAACTTGGCAGAGTTCTAAGCGTTCTCCCTCTGGACCGTCCTGGACTTTGCTGGTGATTGTTCTGAAGGTGGTTTTAGATCAGCTGGGTTCTTCCTTGTCTGGAGCCTACATGTTAGCTCCCCAAACCCCCTTCCCTCGGCGGGACCCCTCCTCTCCTCAGTTAATCTGAGACGCTGCTTCAGAAGGAAATTATTTCCACACACAAGACCGTAGATGAATACAAAATAATAGAAATGACCACGTTTCTAAATGCAGCTCCGATAATGTTTTGAAAACTCCAACCATAGCGGGTTAGAAAATAATTTTATATTTGCACTTATGTAAATTGATGGCCTAAGAGATTACGGTAACAAAGTGATCATTAAAATTTAGTTTATTCTCCTCTCTTTAGACAAACCAGGGCACTGACTTAAAGTAAACTTACTTAAATTCTGGGCAATGCCAGTAAGGAAAAAGAGAAAGAAAAAACTTCCCACTTGATTTGGAAAAGCTCCTATGGAAAATATCATGGCTTTTTTCTCCTCAAATAGTCGAATGGCATTAAAGGACACTTGGAACGCAGTTACGGTTTCCGCACGGCGCCTGCTCGCGGCTGCAGTTGTTTTTACGTGGCAGCCTTTCCCTGAGCAGCACCGAATGTTTTATCGGCAGCAACTCGCTAATCAAAAGGGTAGTGATGCTTTACATTTGAATATATTTCACTGATCTTAAAGGTAAGTGCTATTTTGAGTTTTCTGCACTTTCAGATTTTTTTCACCTCTAAAAAAAAATGTCAAGTTTCCTTCTGGATATAATACACTGCCAGCAACCTAAACATATTTTTAAGTGTAGGAACGGAATGGAAAAGGTAGGAAGAAGGAGATTGCTTTTTCGGATCAGACCTTTGGTCTTTCCGTGCGAAAATCTTGCCTCTGGGAGAAAAAGAAAAGAACTTACCTCTGGCGGTGGCCATTCTCTGCTGACTTACAAGGTGAATGGAACACACTGTTTTGGAATTTTGAAGACTTGGATGCAGTCTACAAGAAAATAAATTTTGCAGTAAATGTTTGTGGAAATATGTTAACAGAAAAGTATATGAGTATGATAGCAATCAGTCATGTAAAATACCAGAACATTCCATGAGAACATACATTTTTAAAAAATAACAGAATTTTAACATGGTCAGAGTAAAGCGGCACCGTGAGTGCCCGAAATTTTACATTCACTCCGTTTTTTAGACTACGGGAAACGCAGCAGGGTCCTAGCCCCGCCTTTCCCCTTGACAGTGCACGTGGAGAAACTTCCGAGGCAGTCCCAGAATAATTAATATTAGTCCCAGAGCATAATTAACCCAACGCCTTTTCTACTCCCGCCCCCTCACTTCTCCCAGGACGTCCCCCTGGTGTTTCATTCCTGATGTTTTCAGGGTTTCACATGGACGGCCGCTGGAGCGTGGCCCTGATGAGAGGGAGCCCCAGCGAGTCAGTGGCTCTCCACGTGGGAGGCGGCTAGCCTCCCCTCGATGCCTGGGGTTTACCGGAAGACGCTGCCCTCCCATTTCTTGTATTTTGTGTCTCATTTATGCTCAATAGTGCTGCTGCAGGAGAGGGAACAAATACTTCCCTTTCCCAGTACTTTTTTTTATTTTTAGAATTATTGTACTTGTCTGTATATATGTAAGCATTTATTTAATCCAGTTGCTTTCAATTCGTTCACAATGCATACCTCTTCTGTATGACCCTTTTAAATCATAAATGAAATGGCAAAATGCAAAAGGCCAAGCTCCTCTTCTCAGGAAAATCTTTTTGCAACGCATTTTTAAAAATACAAAGTGTTTAAGAGTCTAGCTGCAGAACTCTGAAGAGCGCTCTCTCTGGAGGGAGAGGTGTCGACATCCCCTGGTGTCTCCGTATTTGCTGCAATTACCTAAGAGGATTGAGTTTGACGCATTTGGGTGGATTTGTGTTATTTATGAATGCAGAGATTTTCGGACGGGGGTGGATCAGCTGGAGGTTTAAGAGCAGGCTTCACGGAAGGTGAAGAAGGAGAAACAGTTCGGCTTGATCCCCCTGGGGAATGGAAGTGGGGGACCTGTTCCAGGGACCAGCAGGTAAGTGCGATGCTTGTCTCATGGCCTGAGGGGCTCCCAATTATGTGCGGATCAGGAGCTGGCCCCCAGCTGTGGAAGAAGATGAACGATGTGAAAACCCATTCTGGCCTAAGTGATAATGAGGTATTCCTAAAAAAGATGCAAAGAATAATCTGGTAGAAAGTCAAACAGAAGAAAATATGATTTTTAAAGAATACAGAACAACAGTTAAAAAAAGAATACATGACAATAAAACCAGAGACAAAAAGTGGGCGACTTACAGACTATATTGCAGAAGAAAAAAACTCAGCATTCCCAGAGCTATGTAATTACAAATCTCCTGAGACTTCTGGCCAAGATGGAGGCGTAGGTAGACACACTGTGCCTCCTTGCACAACCAAAAGAAGGACAACAACAATTTCAAAATAAAAAATATTCAGAACTGACAGAAAATCAAACTGTATGGAAGTCCGACAACCAAGGAGTTAAAGAAGAAACATCTATCCAGACTGGTAGGAGGGTTGGAGCCGGGCAGCCGGGCAGAAAGGGCTCACGGCCAGGCAGTGGCCAGAGGACCAAAGGGTCCCACATTCTCGCAGATAAACCAGGCGAAACAAAGGGGGAGTGGGACAGACCACACAACCCACGGTCCTAGTGGGGGAAATAAAGTCTCAAACCTCTGACTGAAAACATCTGTGGGTGTGTTCCTGTTCTAGTTGTTTGCTTAGTTTGTTTTTGTTTTAGGTGTGTTGTTAATAATTGTGAGTTTGATGTCATTTTACTATACATGTTTCTTATCTTCTTTTCCTTAGGTAAGTCCCTTTCACATTCCATATAATAGGGCTTGGTGATGATGAACTCCTTTAACTTGACCTTATCTGAGAAGCACTTTTAGCAACAGGGGAGGGGGAGAGAGGGGAAGGGTGCAGAGAATAAGTAGCATAGATGGTACATAGAACATAGATGGGGGAAGGCAAGGGTAGAATGGAAAAATGTAGAAGCTAAAGAACTTATGACACATGGACATGAACTAAAGGAGGGGAATGTGGGTGGGAGCGGGTGTGCAGGGTGGAGGGGAATGAAGGGGGGAAATAGGACAACAGTAATAGCATAATCAATAAAATATATTTTAAAAAATAAAAAGAGAAAACACCTGTGGGGGTTGAGGTGCTGGGAGAGACTCCCAGACTCACCGGAGAGCCCACTGGAGAGACCCACAGAGTCCTAGAACATACACAAGCCCACCCACATGGAAATCAGCACCAGAAGGGCCCAGTTTGCTTGGGGGAAGCAGCGGAAGTGACTGAGATCTGGCAGAGGGCAGAGAGCCAAGCAAGCGCCATTGTTCCCTCTCGGATCCCTGCCTCACATACGGCATCACAACCCAGTGACTGGCTTGCCCCACCCT
>PVKM010023093.1:0-21387 GCA_004027735.1 Carollia perspicillata | reverse complement strand
CAGATGACCTCCCCTCCCCCCCCCCACAAACCATAATATACATTTGCTTGACGAGTTTCTTGCTTAACTGCACAACTATGATGGAGTTATGTTTCTAAGTTTCTTGCTCCAGTGAAACAGGCATGGGTATAGTAGGGAAATGGGACGGCGGGTAAGTTTAAAATGGTATCCTCTTGGAAAGAGCTCAGACTTTTAATTAACTATTATAAAATAGGTTGGTACTCATTGCCCAAGACTGGTTTTCCTTGGAGTTTTGCTAAAACAATCTTAATGATTTCCTTCATTTCAAACAACTTGTAATCTCAAATGCCACTGTCTCTCCTGTGTTTGACCCTTTTGTTTCACCTTTGGTACACATTGTGTGAGTACATCAACCTAAGCAGAGAAAAGCTTTTCCATGCCTCTATTTCAGTGAATAACACAAGTTTCAAATAAAAGAGGCAATTTCTTAAAATTCTAATTCTAAAGACAATTAAAAAGATGAGAAAGCATCATGGCCTAAACCACTTACCCAGAAGATATATGTATTGTACGTCAATGCGATAATACTTTATTATTAAAAGCAAACACATTTTACTTTAAATTACTTTATATATTATTAGTGGGCTTTTTAAAATTTTTTAAAGTTGTTGTTCAAGTACAGTTTTCTCCATTTCCCCACCACCACTCCCCCCATCCCAGCCATCCCCACTCCCACCCTCGATCCTACCCACCTTTGGCTTTGTTTGTAAGACTGGGCTCTTTGCCAAAATCAACATCTAATGAAAATGTAATTATTGAAATTAAGAACAATCTGACAGTAACCAGATGGGAGGTGGAAGGGGATAATGGGGGGTAGAGGGGAATGGTTTTCAGGAACCACTATAAAGGACACATGGACAAAACCAAGGGAGGGGGTGGAAGAAGGGAAGGGAGGTGGGGATGGCTGGGATGGGGGGAGTGGTGGGGGGTAAATGCAGGCAACTGTACTTGAACAACAATAAAATAATTAAAAGAGAAAAAAGAAAACATGACTTTGTTTCCTGAGATTCAAACTTGATGTCATGCTTTCAAATAAATTCAATACTTTTAGAAATATAGTGTATGTGTTCCTGGAATTTCTAAATAGTATATTAGTAATTTAGATGAGTGATATCTATCTTAGAGGCTGGGGAAGGAGCAAAGAGAAAGTAACAGAAAGAAAAACAATTTAAATGCAATTTCTAAGTTTTCTTTTTAGGGCTCTGAATTTTGCAGTGCAAACTGAAGTCAAATGATAAACTATTCCTTCATTTTGTGTACAAAAATATGCTATGGAGAGCTCTAGAGAAAATGGAATGCTTCATAATAGATCCTTAAAAATACTGTAAAAAATTGGCCAATATTTATTAAATGCTGCAGGTGCTACTTGCAATATTCTCTGTGGGCTTTATTATTTTTTTACTTTTGTTTTATTAGAATACAAATTAATGCTGTCAAAACAGACACTCTTCAAAAATAGATAACTGTTTTGAGATGTTTGTATTTACTAGGGAATACTTTACAATGAACATACCTGTATATTTAAGGTAAAAGGTTGGATCGAGTCTTACTAAATTTAAATTTTTTATTCTATCTATTGAGAACTGTGTGTCTGGTAGATAAAAAAACAAGTGAAATTCTGAGTATTAAGGTGAGCTTTATACAGAATTTTCACAAACTTTTCCTGGAAAATGTAAACTTTGCTACTTGTAATATTTCACTCAACATATTTCAGTTTGTGAGTCAGACCTGCTAATTTGTTATTCTCTATTTTAGAGCTCATTTGCCCTTAAGAATATTTGGCTTTCATTTCACCAAACACAGATTGTTTTTTTTTTAAGATTTTATTTATTTATTTTTAGAGAGAGGAGAAGGGAAGGAGAAAGAGAGGGAGAGAAACATCAGTGTGTGGTTGCATTCCATTCTGGGGACTTGGCCTGCAACCCAGGCATATGACCTGTCTGGGAATCGAACCGGCAGTGCTTTGGTTGGCAGGCCCGCGCTCAATCCACTGAGCTATGCCAGCCAGGGCTCAGACTGATTGTTGATTATATGGTTAAATGTCAACATTCCTTCAGGAATGTATAAGAGAAAAGAAAATTCTGAAACAGAGATTGTTAATTACTTGTTTGAAAAAGTCTACATACAGAGAATTCTGTGGAATCAGGTTTCACTACACATATTCAGTTCATTCAATCCAAAGAAAATGGAAAGTCCATGTGGATTTTATTTCTCAGTGTGGATGTAGAAAATATAGAAAGATTGATGATATCAATCTCATCTTTTACTGTGTAAAATAAATAAATATTTATTTTCTCTTGGAAAAACATGTGCTTTGCTGACGTAAGCAACATGGTAGACTAGAAAGCCCCAGGCCTTTGTTTTCCCAACTTAACAACAGTATAAACACCTAATTGCTTTTATAGATACTCAAGAAACCAGTTAACAGGTTGCAGCCCGCAAGGCAAGTGCAAACCCCAGAAGAACTGCATCAAAGCAAAATGGAACTTTGTTGCATTTATCCACCAGAGTTTTCCCACTTAATGGGTACAGCACAAAGCAACTGGGAGCAAACTTATAACTCACAACTCTCCCTCGGGAGAAAAAGAAAACAGTGAAAAATGTGTTCAATGTTCTGCTTTTTTTTCAAGGATGACGGAAGGACTGGTTTCTGTCTTGCCTGTCTGGGAGTACAGGAAGTGACTGTCTGTACTGGCCCCCACCACTACGTGTGTGTGCGCACGTCTGGCCCCTGCCAATGCACAGGCAACTGAAGCTGGCCCCCACAGCCAAGTGTGAACACATTATCAGCTCCAGCCACCACCCCCCCCCACACACTTGGTGTCCTGCCTGACTAGAACTGGGGTCACAGCATATCCCAGTATGCCCCCATCCATAGGTGAAAGTCTTTCTTTACTAAAGTCAGTTCATAAAGTCTGTAAAATATGACTGCTTCTTCAAATGCAGAGACACCTATGCAAAGCTACAGGGATCACAAAGGATTTAAGGGTGGGAATGACTCCATCAAAGGAATACAACAAATCTCCAGTAACTGGTTTGAAAGAAATGGAGATCCACAAATACCATACAAAGAATTCAAAATAATTGTTCTAAAGACGCTCAGAGAGCTACAAGAAAACATATATAAATAATACAATAACACCTGAAAAACAATACAAGAATAAAATGATTCAATAAAGATATGGGAACATAAAAAAAAAACATAAATTTCAGAGCCGAAGAATCCAGTGACAGAACTGAAGAATTCAATAGAAAGCTTCAAAATCAGACTTGACCAAGAAGATGAAAGAATAAGTGAGCTCAAAGATGAACCAACTGAGATTTCCTAGGCACAAGTGCAATAAGGAAAAAAATTAAAGGACTGAGGAAAGTTTATATAATCTACAGAATATCATCAAAAGAGCCAATTTGTGAATTATTGGAGTTCAAGAAGAAGAGGGGGAAAGGAGGTAAAAAGCTTATTGAAAGAAACAGTGGCGAAGAAGGCGACGAAGGCAGGCATGGATCACCTCCTTGTACAACCACATGAAAATTACAATTAAAATATAGAACAACTATCACTCAGGAATATCAGAAATCAAGCCGAATGGAAGTCTAACAAGCATGACATCGAGTTGGATGGAAGTCTGACAACTACCAAATTAAACAAACTACATCCATCGAGACTGTTAGGAGGGCGCAGACGCAGAATAGGCTGGTCTCTCACCCACATGTGGTAAATAAAAATTCATGAGGGATATCTCAGGAGTGAGCAAGCTCAGCCCTACACCAGGCTCTCCAGCCCAAGTTTCCAGAGCCAGGAAGACAAGTCCCCACAATTTCTGGCTGCAAAAACCAGTGGGGAAGAAATTGCTGGAGCCACAAGTAGTTCCTCTTAAAGAACCTGCACAGAGACTCACTTACTCAGACTCACTTCCTCTGAGATCCAGTGCCAGGGTGGAAGCTTGAAGGGCACCAGTGGCATATTGGGAAAAGCAGAAGTATCTGGCATTGGGGTGAGCAGAGGATATTGTTACTTTTCTGGAGCTCTCTGCCCACACAGCCACAGAGCCAGCAGGCTAGTGCCATATTTGAGACTCGGTCAACCTGATTAACACTGTTTGATCCACCTTGCACATCCCCAGAGATTCTGTCCTATATGACTTACGGGCCCAAACATGTTGCTTTTCCATATAAATGGCTGCTTCACAACTTCCTAACTCCTAACAAACAATCAATAGCTGGCCTCAGTGAGCTCCAAACCCAGCACCAGTAGCAGCTATCTCAGATTGCTTTATAGATCAGGAAGGTTAGCCCTGGGCAAGACATAGATGTGGACTGACCTTAGCCTACACCACCCAGGAACCCTCAGCGCCAGTGCACCCATTGGACAGCTATCGGCCATGCCAGAGCACCACCACCCTGCCTCTATACTGCCGATCTTCCATGGAGGGCAGAGGCTGGAGGTCAGTGGTCACAGCCAATCCTTTCAGCTGACTGGCCTGGGTAAATCCCTTCCATTGATCTGCCAACAGCAACCGGAGCTCAACTACAAGAGGAGGATATACTCAGCCCACATGAAGGGTGCACCTTGAGTACCCAGCTTGGGTGATAGGGGAGGCTGTGCCACTGGCCCCTACAGGACACCTACTGCATTAGTCCACGCTACCAAGACATGAAGTCAAAGCAGCTCTACCTAATACATAGAAACAAACACATGGAGGCTGCCAAAATGAGGAGACAAAGACAAATGGCACAACTGAAAGATCAGATCAAAATTCAGAAAAAGAGCTAAACAAAATGGAGATAAGCAATCTATCAGATACAGAGTTCAAAACACTGGTTATAAGGATACTCAAGGAACTTAGGACCTCAGCAGCATATAAAAGATCCAGTCAGAGATGAAGAATTCACTAACTGAAATAAAGAACAATTTACAGGGAAACAACAGTAGAGTGAGTGAAGCTGAGAATCAAATCAATGAACCGGAACATAAGGAACCAAAAAATTACCAATCAAAACAACAAGAAGGAAAAAGAATTTGAAAAAATGAGGATAGTATAAGCAGCCTCTGGGACAACTTCAAGAGATCCAACATTTGCATCATAGGGGTTCCCGAAGGAGAAGAGAAAGAGCAAGAAATTGGAGATCTATTTGAAAAACTAATGAATGAAAACTTCCCTAATTTGGAAGAGGAAACAGACATGCAAGTCCAGAAAGCACAGAGATCCCAGTCAAGTTGGGCCCAAAGAGGAGCACACCAAGACACATCATAATTAAAATGCCAAGGGTTAAAGATAAAGAGAGAATCTTACAAGCAACGGGAGAAAAGCAGAGAGTTGCCTACAAAGGAGTTCCCATAAGACTGTCAGCTGATTTCTCAAAAGAAACTTTGCAGGCAATAAGGGGCTGGCATTTTGAATTGAAGGGCAAAATAAAGTGCTTTCCAGACAAAGTAAAGCTAAGTTCATCATCACCAAACCATTATTATATGAAATGCTAAAGAGAATTATTTAAGAAAAAGATGACAATCAAAACTATGGATGTTAAAATAGCAATAAATTCAAAATTAAACAAGCAGAGCAGAAACAGAATCATAGATATGGAGATCATTTGGAGGGTTTTCAGTTAGGTGGAGGAAGGGCAATAAAGAGGGACAGATGCAGGGATTAAGAAGTACACATTGGTATGTACAAAATAGACAGGGGAATGTTAGGAATAGTATAGGCAAAGCAGTAGCCCAAGAACTTACATGCATGACCCATGGACATGAACTAAGCAGGGAGATTGGAGGAAGGAATGGGAGGTACCAGGTAGAGGGAGGCAAAGGGAGAAAATTGGGACAACTTCAACAGCATAATCAATAATATATACTTAAAAAAACAAAAAGTAGAGCATGGTCGCAGGGACTGGATGGAAGGGGAAATGGGTGGTTGTTCAATGAGTGTAGTGTCGGTTTTGTAAGACCAAAATATTGTAGAGATCTTTTTGTAACAATGTGAATATAGTAAACTTCTAAACTGTACACTTAAAAACAGTTAAAATGATAAATTTTATTTGTAATTAAATCATTTAATTTTATTTCTTTAAATGAGAATGAAAAATACAGAAAACAAACCTGCTCCGCTATTGTGTTGATCACCACCAAATGAGCCCCCATCTTGACACAGTTCTGCTCACTCTTAGTCCAAAAATTCTTTTCACTAGAAACGAAGTAGCAGTTGGAATCAAAAGATTTCCAAGTACTTGGGCAACATCCCCAGACTTTTTCTATGTTGTATAAAAGAGAAGAGTGAGTGTAAGATGAGGCAAATGAGATTAAAGAGGTAAGTTCTATACATGTGAAATTCTAAGAATCTGAGTTTGTTTTTCTAGGGATGAGCTTCTTAGTTCATGTAGTTCCTGTTCCCTAAATTATATCGTTTGAGGTCATAAAGTTGCTTTTAAATAAATGTTCTTTAACATTAAGTTCTCACTACTTACCAAGGTTTACCTGCAGAATTTCTCTGGATTTTTTTTTGCTAAAAAACTACTAGCATATTTTTATTCTTTATATCCCTTCTATATTAGATGCACCAAGTTCTGTCAGAGTTACAAAGGACTAATAATGTCAAATGCCAGTTCTACTTAATAATCTTGGGCAAGCCACAAGTCTCAGGTTTTTAAATGGAAATACTAATTATTCACAGGGTGATTATGAGAATTAGAATTATGCTTCATTAGAATTCTGGTTCCACCATTTCTTATGCGTACCTTTGAATAATTACATAACCCCCTTGAGCCTTAGTTGTTTCATCTTTACAATGGAAATAACAACAGTACCAAACTCAAAGGGAAACTTAAACACATAATATGTACAAAACACTGTAAAGGGTGCTTAACATGGAATAATAGCTGATAAATGCTCCCTGTTACTAATTTTTACACAGCACCAAGCATTTAAAAGTTTAAAAAATTATCAGTTTCCTGTCCTTTTCCCTTAGAAACACCAGTTTACCACTATCCTAGAATTTAAAAAACTCTAGCTAACTATATATAAAACCACTGACATATTTTGATTATACATGTTTAGATATAAACTTAGCACATATATATGTATACCTAAATAGTAAGTTGTTTTAATTTATTGAGTTTTAAATCTTTTAAAAAGTACTCTTGGTTTGATTTTTTATTCCACATTGTTAACACTCATTCATGTTGCTATATCTAGCTCTATTTTATTCACTTTCAGTTATTACATAGTTACATATTTTTAAAATTTATTTTTATTGTATTTTTACCATTTGTCCCCCTTATATTCCCCTCCCCCTCACCGTGGTCAGAATTGCCATCATCAATAAATCAACAAACAGCAAGGGCTAGCAAAGATGTGGAGAAAGCGGAACCCTTTGTATGGTTAGTGGGAATGCAGATGGTGCAGCCGCTGTGGAAAGCAGTATGGAGATACCTCAAAAAATCAAAAATTGCCTTATGACCCAGAAATTCCACTTCTGCCAATTTATCTGAAGAAGCCCAAAACACTAATTTGAAAGAACATAAGTACCCCTATATTCAATGCTACATTATTTACAGTCACTAAGTTATGGAAGCAGCCCAAGTGTCCATCAGTAGATGAGTGGATAAAACAATGCTGGTACATTTACACAATGGAATACGTGCAAAAGAACAAAATTTTATCCTTTCCAACAGATGGATGGACCTGGAGAACATTATGCTAAGTGAAATAAGCCAGTCAGAGAAAGACAAATACCATATGATTTCATTTATATGTGGAATCTAATGAACAAACTGAACTAACAAGCAAAACAGAGACAGACTCATGGACAGAGAGCAGGCTGACAGCTCTGGGAGTGGAGGGATCGAGCAAAAAGAAAAAAAGACTCATGGACATGGACAACAGTGTGGTGATTAAAATGAGAATAACCTATAGAATTATTCTTCGTTTTATACTATTATAATATGAATAAAATAGGTCATATCTATATCATTTTACTATTGGCCACTTTTAGAAATTTATCTTAATTATGCATTCCATTCATTATCAAAGATTGCTTTTCATTATACTCATGTATATTAACATATTTTAATTTAAAAAGTTTAATTTGGCTGACTGTTCTTAATGGTAGGGATTGGCTTTGTTAGTTATGCATATCAAACATTTTTCATATGTTGAATATGCTAAATCTCCAGAATCAAGATTGCAAAACTATTCAAAGCTGTACCAAACAGAAGAATTACTGACATTAATAATATATTTTCCCAATTGTGCTCTTAATGACGAGCCAATCAAGTTGCTTTGTAAGTATAAAAAGAAGTGTAATTAATAGTCATTTGATAAGACTTATAAAATCTTTCTTTGGTATAAGTCAATAGTTGACTATTGACTGAGAAATAACAAAGCTTTTTAAAATTATTCTATTATGTTCAACAAAATAGAAGATATACCTAATCAAATTCTCAATGAATAGACTATTTATTACAAATAATTTTTGATCCTAGATCACTGTACTTTTTTAGTAAATAACTAGAAAAATTGGGTGACATACTAACAGAGAACTTTATATTCTATGAATTTATTTTGGTAAGTAAGATTTACTAGATTGTATTCTAAAGTGAAAAATAAGAATAGAATTGATACTGAATTCTACCTCATTCTAGTTATAATATTATTCGAGAGTAGGTACATCTGATTGCATTTTTAAAAGGTCCATTTGTCTCATTAAAAGATGCTCCCAATACTTTCATTAGTAATAAATTTACCAAAACTTTTAATAAATTTATAATGTTTTAAATATTGTATTTGATAATTATTGTAATGAGTTAATCCAAAAAATTTTATAACACTTAAAGCTCTATGCTCCATAGGAAATTAAAATATTAGAGACATTCTTATTTACATATCTTAGCAAAAGAAAAAGTGCTGTGTAAATATTAGTCCAAGCAGGAAAAAGAATAATGTAAGACACATGACTGTTAAATAATATTGTACATGTTTTTCTTCTTTTTTATGCATGCATGATATGAGTGGGGGTAACAATTTATGAGGGTATTAAGACACCAGTACATACATTTTTAAAAATATATAATGTATTTATTTATTTTTAGAGCAATGGGAAGGGATGGAGAAAGGGAGAGAAACATCAATGTGTGGTTGCCTCTCACATGCCCTATACTGGGGACCTGGCCTGTAGCCAAGGCTTGTGCCCTGACTGGGAATCAAACCTGTGACCCTCTGGTTCCCAGGCCAGTGCTCAATCCACTGAGCCACACCAGCCAGGGCAGCAGTACATACATTTTTAAAACACTTGTAATGGTGTTGTTTTTAAGTGTTAATAATTACAATATTCCAGAAATTAAAGCATTTGCTTCTATTAAATGATGAAAAATTTTAGATGTCAAATTAAGTTGAAGAAGGGGGTACAAGTTTTTCAAAATCTTTCTGGGGGGTTGACAAGCATAAGTGTTCAAAGGGCACAGGTGTAGGCAAAGCACAGGCGTATTGAAGAAACTGTAACTTTACTCTTGCTTCTAAATATCTCAATGTTCCGACAGAGACTGAGTGGGAAATGAATTGGAAAAAATACATGTGAATTTCAATTATTTTTTTATTTGTAATCAAAATGAAAATTTTTGTGTTTTCATTGTAATCATAATTTGAAAGGATGTTCTTAAAATCTGAGCACTTTTATTTGCTGACATGGTATTACATAAAATAATATTTTATATAAGTTTATCTGTACCTTGAATTATATGCACTGAACAACTTGAAGGACTATAATATCAACTTGGATATATTTTAGGAGTAAACTTGCAGCCTCCTATGCCCAATGGATATGGGGCTAATTTAGTAACATCCATCTCAGTCTCATTCATTTCTGAGCATTCTGAAGGCAAAGGCTAAAGTACCCATTGCTCCTTCCAGGAGGTAGTCTTTAAAACTCCAGTTGTTGCTACAGGAGTGACTCCAAATGGTGGGAGGAAGATGATATTGATGCAATTATGTTTTTTCCCCCCAGAAGTGCCAGCTCTGCAATAGTTTGACCAAAAGGCTCAATATGACCAAAAAAAAACAACACAAAAAAACAAAAACAAAAATAAAAGGTAAGTCAGAGTAAAGAAAATCACTCCTCACCATCCCCATGCACCATATTCTTAACAAATACAAAAAAAGGAAAAATTCCAATGTCTCATAGAAATAGAAACTTTCATTCTCTCTTTATTCTCATAGATTTTTCCACTGAAGCAGAGAAGCAAATTATTTAGTTCTTGAAATACCAAGAGTCTAACATCTTTTTGTATCTCTTAGTTGGAAAGAGTAAGGCCATAAAGACCAGCACAAACATGCATTTTGCCTTTCTTTGGCATTTCTCATTAGACATAGTACGAGGTAGACCATGATTCTGAATTCCACTTTCTCAACTCTTCATACGTGAAGGTACCAGCACCACATTTTAAAGTGAGGACAGTCTCTTCCTGAGCATGTTTCAACATTCAAATTGACCAGTAATAAAGGTAGCTGATACTTGGAATGGAGATGGGTGTTATTAACTAGGAAACCTGGATAACAGAAGCAAATTTTATCCTAATGATAAGGGTAAGGACAGTTGGAACCAAAACTTTTATGAAAAATTTTCAGGGTTAGCTTTAGCAAATTGCATGATCTATGTTGATAGCACTTATCGATCTCAAAAAGTCTTGAGGAGGAATTATTTGGGGGCAAATCTAGAGCCCAATATAAACATATAAATTTAGAGATATCTTAACATTGTCTAAGCAAATACTATATAAGAAAATATGACAAACCAAATGAACTCAACCCTGAACCCCCTGTGAGAAAAGAGAAAGTCTGGTTAAGAATGGCAACACCTTACCTGTCATCCTTGTCCCTTCGCTGAGGCAGGTTAGACTCGAATGATAGGTATGTAATGCAGACAGCCTTCCATCAGCTTTGCCATGTGTCAAATAAGTTGCTGTGGAGGAGGAAGACTTAGCACCCATCCATTCTTTTGCTATAAAGCCTTATGCTCTATAAATCTGTGCCCAGAGGCTTCCTTCCAATTGCCACCATTTTTTACCTCCATTCAAACTCAATAAAGACCATGTTCAATTACTGCTTGTCTGTATTCACTATTTTTTGTTTGTTTATAAACCTGTACTTTTTCCCTCTTTCCCCATGGAAATTTATGTAAGTTCTATATTCTAGGACAGAGATTCTATCTCTTTCTACATCAATTAATCACAAACACCTAGAACAGTGTCTGCCACAAAATAATCTATAGATATCTGTTGACCCACTGGCTGTCTGCTTCTCCTTAATTTTCATAATTCTGAAGCAAGCATGTAGATTATTTTTATATTTCCTAAATTTCTGACTGCTGGTAGCTACAGATAAATATCTATAATAAAGAGAAGCCAAGGGAAGTCTTTAAATATTTGGAGAGATTTTAAATGTCTCAAATATTAATTTTCATGTTCACTGGTGTCCACATTGAGAAAGACCTGTTCTCTCTTGGGTCCTGAATTGATTCTTCACTCATTTCTGTGTTGGCCCTCTACTGCTGAAGCTCAATATTGTCAAACTATTCTACCTTTTTCTGAGCCTGTGCTGCAGGGTCCTGAATATCTGCTTCCTCTTAATTAATAAAATAACTATTCTCAACCCCTCTTCTTTCTTGCACTTGACCATGAAAACTGAAGCAGATTCTAACTTTGGTGATAATTACTTGTGTTTTAGTAAAGACCAAGAGATTTGTTTATATCTCAAGGGAACTTCAAACATGGCCCATTTGACATACAAAGTTACTTTTACTCCTGCTAGGCTACTTAATAACTATTTTTAATCATCTTATTAGTGAATAAAGAATAAAATTATAGATTTGAAGAGAAAAGTCTTTGTGATTTCTCACAAAACATACTTAAAATATTTATTTGGAAGCAAATGGAACAGTAAAGAAGTATTCCCTAACATCTCCAATATTTCATTTGAATAGTTTTTCTCCTTATACAAGACAAGACTCCCACAAAAATTATAAAAGATGTTATCCTAAGGTATTATGATTATAAAAGCAATTATAGTTGCATTTTCAATAGAGAGCTTTTGTGACTAGAGAACATATGATGACTAGTGAACCATGTAGTAGAAAATGGTGCCTCAGAGGATGGCTGCAACTGACATACATCCATATATGAGGTCATGATTGGGGATATACTAATAAAATCAGGTGAACTATATCTAGAAGCAGAGCCAATTATCAAAATATGGAGAAGAGAAAAAAACAGAGGGAGCAAGAGGACAAAGAGGAGGGAGAGGTGGAGAAGAAATAAAAGGAGGATGAGAAGTGGGAAAAATCAGGAAAAGCAGAGTATTCCAAGTAAAAACTAACATATTAATGGCATAAAGGAGAACATACCTTAGGGAATCTTTGGAACATGATAGGGAAAGAAATTAAGAGATTGTAAGCTCAGTGAAGAACTCACCCACACAACACACAATGAAACAAGCACTGAGGAGTGCTATGGAAATTACAGCAACAGACCAGAGCTTGACTTGGTACCACCATACCGCTTTCTCTGTCAGAGAGGCAAGAAAAATGCAATTACCAAGGGGACAGGAAGTTAGAGTTCCTAAGAAGCTTAGGGCAATGAAGAAGCTAGATGAAGAACCTCAGATTAATTAAAAACCTAAAACAAGAAAAGAGCTTAGAAAATCCCTCAGAATAAATGACCAGGTAGTAGTTCTGAAGCCCTAAACAATCTGGGTAAATCTTATCCTCATTCAACTGTAATTTCTACTTTCTTTTTTCTTCTAAAAATTACATTTACCCATGGATTCTTCATCGTTCTTAAAACATCACTTTTGTTTCCTACTTCCCATACCACCGTATTAATATCTGGTTTCTTATTCTGTCCAGTACTTCTAGCTCTGAGGAATTGTTCTTTCTTCTAACTTCTGACTGCTGTGGTGGTCCAGTCTTTACCCCTTCAGTCTATCCGTTGTCTAACCTCTTCTTTCCAGATAACTCATCATCTCATCATATACTTCTACCTTTCCCTCTGGAATTAAGGAAATAAATGCTAACCTGAAACTTGAGGTTGCCTCTTGTGCACCATTATGTGGGCTCCCTATGTTCAGAGGCCCAGTCGTCTCTCGTGTCTCTCTCTGAAGATATTGCCCAGAGCCTTCCTTGGCTTTGTTTAAATAAGTCAGACAGGAGACACAGGAGACAAAGAACTGAACGCTCTAGTGAAACTAAGAGACTTCCAATAAAAAGTAGACTTCAAAAGAAGAAGTCAATGTTTAGACTAAAGTTTCAGTGATCTGTTTTGAGTATGAGAAAAAATAAAAGAGGAAATATAGAAATACACCCAAAACAGTTCATGAAAACTTTGATGAGATAGTTCAGATTATTTGTTCAGTTTCTGACATGAAATTTCCCTAATTCCTATTCACCTTGGCATGCAAAGTAGAAAATTTCATGTACCTTAAAAGAAATGTACTTGTAGGCTTTAATTTAGTGCTCCCTAGCCAATCTCTGCATTGGAATTTATGTAAGGCTTAATCCATGTGTTGAACAGTGTTTTAGGAATGACCAAAAGTCTGACTGACTAGATATGCCTTACAAGTATATTAATATAGTAAATTACTTAGAGATTCATGGGTATTGTTCAGGAATTTGATTGCAAAATGGAAGGTTCTGAAATTTATCTGCAAAAGTAATAAAACATTCTTAATGCATTAAGACCAGTATTTTTTTAAATATTTTATTTATTTATTTTTAGAGAGAGGGGAGGGGAAGGAGAAAGCATGGGAGAGAAACATCAGTGTGGTTGCCTCTCTCATGTGCCCCCACTGGGGAACTGGCCTGCAACCCAGGCATGTGCCCTGACTGGGAATCAAACCAGAGACCCTTTGCTTCACAGGCCCATGCTCAATCCACTGAGCTATACCAGCCAGGGCTAAGACCAGTATTGAATAGAGGTTAGTAATATCTTATAACTCCCCTGATTAGGTAAAAGAAGACTCCAAGTGGTATAACATCAGCAGCAGATTTTATAAATTGTTGTCATTACTTAAGGGCTTGAGAGTCCTTCTTAACATAAAGTCTCCAGATCATCGACCTTCTTATTAACATCAAAAACATCTCCATATTCTCAAGTGAGAGTCTTGAATACAAGAAAAATTATATATCATGGATAAATGAATATTGAACTCACCAAAGCTTTTGAAAAACATAGCTGTAGCTAATTATAAAATAGGCATTGAGGACAGAATTAAAAACCAAAAAATTATCCTGGGGATGGTTTGAAATGCAATACGTCTTTCCTAATGGGTGAAGAAGTGGTTGTGAAATATCATCTGTTTCCAGTTCCCCTCAGAAATGAAGAAATACAACCCAAGGATTAAGTCACTTGTTGGTCCAAGAAAAGAAAATATTCTCCTTAGCTATGTACAGGAAAAGCAATTTAAAAACTTCTTTGCTTCCTTGCTCATGTCCAATGTAAGCTCTCCTAATCACATAAGGATTATGACTATTGGCAACCCTGTGCTCCATTATCTTTGCTTTTTCCCATTCACTTGTTCCATATGCATTTGTAGATTGCTACAAGCAAAACCTTGAATGGTGGTAGCAAAGTCAGAAAGGAGCAATGCACCAAAATAAAATATCAAATAAAATAAAATAAGAATTGATAATAAGAATGGAAAATTGGAGCAAAAGCTAAATTGTGAATAGGTTTGGGTCAGATGTACAATAAAAATTTAGGATATTTGAGTCTTCCAAGGGACTCAGAAAAGAACTAGCTTTGATTTCATACAAAAATCACATTCTATTAGACAGAGTCAAAGTAAATGTTCTTTTATTTTTAGCTTAAACTCTTTTAAAGGGGACATGATTTGTGAATCAGAAATTTGAACCAAATCCTTTTCCAAGAAAGCAGCATTGGGCTACTCTTTTAAAATTAATATTTGTACAATCAATAATATGCAACAAATTGGACAATCTGGAAGAAATGGACAAATTCCTAGAAACATGCCATACAAACTTTCAAAACTAAGTCAAGAAGGAACAGAAAATCTGAATAGACCAATTACAAACCACAAAATTGAAGTAGTAATAAGAAACTCCCAACAAACTGAAGTTCTGGACTGAATGGCTTCACAGGTGAATTTTACCAAACATTAAAAGAAGAACTAATACCTACCCATCCTTCTCTATTATGAAAGATTCAAAAGAAAGGAAGACTCCAAGATCATTTTACAAAACCAGCATTATCTTAATTCTAAAACCAGATAAAGACACTAAAAAAGAAAAAAGTATAGTCCCAAATCCTTAATGAACATAGATGCAAGAATCCTCAACAAAATATTAGCAAACTAAATTCAGTAATACAGTAAGAAGATTATACACCATGAACAAGTGAGATTTATTCCTGCGATGCAAAGTTGGTATAATGTCCACTAATCAATTTACATGATACACCACATAAAAAAGATGAAGGATAAAAATCCCATTGCAGAAAAAATATTTGTTAAAATCCAATACCCACTTATGATAAAAATTCTCAGCAAAGTGGGAGTAGAGAGAACAGTATAGTTCTCTCATAACAGAGACCTCAACATAATAATGTTCATATAGACCTGAGAACAGTATAGACCACAACATAATAAAGGCTGTATATCAAACACCCACAGCCAACATGATACTCAGTGAGGAAAAATCAAAAGTATTTCCTTTATGATCAGGAACAAGACAGAATATTCACTTTCACCACTCTTACTCAACATAGTACTGGTAGCACTGGCCACAGCAATCTGAAAAGAAAAAGAAACAAAAGCCACCCAAATTGGAACAGATGAAGTAAAGCTGTCATTATTTACAGATGACATGATACGGTTTGTAGAAAACCCTAAAGATTCCACCAAGAAACTACTAGAACTGATCAATGAATTCAACAAAGTAGCAGGATACAAAATAAATATCCAGAACTCAGTTGCATTTTTATATACCAATAATGAACTACCAGAAGAGGAAACTAAAAAAGCAATTTCATTTACAATTGCTTCAAAAAAAAATACCTAAGAATAAATTTAACTAAGGAGGTAAATAAACCTCTACTTGAAAAATTATAAGACACTGAAGAAAGAAATGAAAGAAAATACAAATAAATGTATAGGAAGAATTAGAATCATTGAAATGTCCATACTACCTAAAGCAATTTCTAAATTCAATGCAATTTCTACCAAAATAACAATGGCAATTTCATAGAAGTATAACAAATAATCCAAAAATTTTTCTGGAACCACAAAGACCTTGCATAGCCACAGAGTTCTTGAGAAAGAAGAACGAAATTGAAGGCATCATGCTACCTAATATCAAACTATACTACAAGGTCATAGTAATCAAAACAGCATAGCATTGGCAGAAAAACAGAGAGAGATTAAACTGATGGTTGCCAACAGAGAGGGGCTAGGGGATTTGGTGGAAAAAGGTGAAGAAAGTAGAAATACAAATTCGTAGTTATTAAATAGTCACAGCGATACAAATTACAGCATAGGGACTATAGTCAGTAATATTGTAATAGAATGAAATATTGGGGAGGCACATTGTAAAGTATATGATTGTCTAACCATTATGCTGTACACTGGGAACTAATATAATATTGAATCAACTATAACTGAAAACTTGATTTAAAAATAAATAAGAGAAAAGAAACAATAGAGACACATAGCTACCAGGAAGCAAAAGGTACAATAAAATGACTAAAGGAAATCTTTATATATCAATAATCACTCTAAATGGAAATGGACTGAATTCACCAATTAAAAGATGCAGGGTAATGAGCTGGATCAAAAAAATAAAACCTGACGCTGGCTGCTGGTGGATCAGTTGGTTGAAGAGTTGTCACACACAACAAAAAGATTACAGGTTCAATCCCCAGTCGGGGTATTGACCTAGGTTGTGACCTAGGTCAATTGACCAGTTGGGGCACATGTCTGTCTGTCTGTCTCTCTTTCTCTCTCTCTTCCTTCCTCTCTCTCTAAAATCAATAAACAGAGGATCTTCAAGATTGTGGCCAAGTAGGTAGAAGTTGAGTCCACTTGCTCTGCCCCCAATTTGGATTCCTAGCTGATTTTCCAACAAAAAAACAGAGTAATCAATGGAATCTTAGCTGATATGAAGTTCTAAACCAGGGAGTACAGAAGATGCTTCACAATGGATGATAAGGAGATTTGAGAAGCTGAAGAGGAAATACCCTGTTCGTGGTGCCTATAGATGCAGAGAGATTGATCAGAAATCACAGCTTAGTGGCTCCCTCTACTCCCAGGGTACATGGCCCCAGTCCCAACTGGGCAGCCCACAGACCGGGCCTGGAGTGACTTGGGAGGTTGTGCGAGGTCGCACACAGTGAGTACTGCTCATCATTCATAGCTGCAGCATCAAACCCCAACCAGAGGAGTTCCAGAGAGAGAGAGGGACTCTATCTGTACTTGGGTTGAGTTGAGACAGGCTGCAGCCAGCTGTGCCTGTGAGAGACTTCTGACTTTTTGGAGAGGTGATACGGCCAGAAAACTGGACAATGACTTGGTATTGCTGTGGGTGAGCCACAGAAAGACTTTTATCAGGGGAGCTGGCAAGTGCTGGGCAGAGACCATGTGCACAGCTGCCTTGCCAACAAAGGGACAAGACTGAAAGCACACTTTGCTCCCACTGAATACAGCTGGGCAAGGAGGCCAGAAAATTGCACAGGAGAGAGATTTCTGGCCCTGGCCAAGCATGACTAGCAAGCCTGGGGCTACACAAAATGCAGAGTTCATGACTGTGTACCGTGAGGGCAGTGGGCTGGGAATTAGATGAGCAAGAGTTGAGTACCTGAGATTATTTACACCCAGGCAGAACCCCCTTTTCTGGCAAAAATACAACTCCTGGAAAGGTAAGGACTACCCAGCCCCCACCTCCTGCAGGATTGGCAGAACAGGTAGGACAGGGTCAAGAACTGCCTACAGAGTGCATATCCACAGAAGAAACACAGGAAGAGAATATCTAAAAGGACACATTTTGAACTTCTCTCAGGAAGACAAAATACTCTGGTTCCTAGGTCCCTATTCCCCCGAGACCAGCAAGGCAGGAAGATCAGAAATCAGGGCAGCAAGGGATAATCAGGGGCCCACCTAGGCTCATCTCTCAAACAGCTGTCAACAGCACCAAGCAGGAAATAGTTGACCCTCTTACATAGATTGGCCCCTCCCTTGAAATGGTCAGCTAGGTATCCAGAAACTATATATTATTAGAAATAAGCTGGAATAGACCAATATGGGTAGTGCAAAGGCAGGAGAACACAACCACAATTTTCCCAGAAGACTGAACAGCTCTTCCCAGGGGAGACTGAAGGATCCCACCTTCCTGATTGCAGCAGAAGCCCCCTTTAGAAGGTGGTACATGTGGTGCTGCTAGGAGTCAGATGACCTACCCCTGGGCCTTGAGCTGATGAAAAAACAGAGGCAGGTCCAGAAGAAAACAGAAGGCAAACACCAAACTCTGCTGAGACGAATACCACTTTGCTCTTCTTCAGAATTATTTTTTTCTCTTGCATAGCCCCTAAACATTTGTTCATTTTCTTCAAGTGTATTCTAACTAGTTCATTTTTTGCTTCTTATTTTTCATTCTTTTTATTTATATTTAGATTTTTTATTTTAATATATATTTTTATTTTATTTTTATCTCAAATCTCACACAGTACCCTTCCCTTGTCTTACTCCAGTTTGCCTTCTTCCTGCCGTTTCTTATTTTTGTTGTAAATTTCACGGCCTTTCTCTTTAAGCCTTGTTCCTATTCCTTACTCTCACCTCTCAATCCTCTCAAAATCATTCTTCCTGCCTTTAGTCAGCCCACTGTCTTTTTCCCCTTCTTATAGTATTCTTATTTTCTTTCCACCTTTATTAATTATGGCTTGCTTGGTGTGGATATTGTGGTTATTGTTGTTTTTCTTCAATTGTATTTCTGTTTGTTCACTAATTTTTTTTATTTCAAATCTCATAGGTTACTCTCCCACTGTCTTCCTCCATTTTACCTTCCTCAAGCCCTTGCTTGTTTGAGTTTGGAATTTTATTTTTTTCCTTTCTTAGCCTGGACTCTATTCCTTACTCATTGTTTCTCCTCACTCTATCCTCTCAAATCTATCCATGTTTCTTTACTGTGGACTATTGGAGACCATTCTGTGTGGTGTGGGCCCAGCTACTACCCAGAGATGCACAGGACCCACACCCACAGATAGGTTCTCCTGTGGGGAATCAGGCCTGCATTGTGCCTAGGCCACTTTGAGACTTGCTTTTTGCTAAAACTCCCTCACCCTGAATTGAGGCAGCAAAGGCTTACTGTAACTTCCTAAAGCCTGTGCTAAGGATGAGTGTAACCAGTTCAACCACTTTTCCCCTTGGTCTGCAGCATCCTTCTCTTTGAAGTAGTTAGCAACATTCTTTCCTTTGTTTTCTGTAAAAGGTAATCACGTAAAGCAAACCTATGCATAGTAAAGAAGGACCATCATGTAATGTACCCAGAAAAGCCATAAAAGCTTGTACAGGCAAGGGTCAAGGCACTCTCCCCTTGAGAGAGTGGTCGAGGCACTCTGAGGCTTTTTCCTCCTCTTGAGAGAAAAGCCACGCCTTCCCTTTTCCTCCACGGGACTCGGTAGTCTGTGTGAATTTCTCGCATCTCATCCACAATGTCATGGACCCCACCAGCCAGAGTCCACACTAGTAGACATCTCATATTCTATTTTCTCTTTCTTATAATATTCTTGTTCTCTTTTCACCTTCATTAATCTTTGGTAATCTATCATTGTTATTGACCCTGTTGTGGTTTTTCTTCAATTTTGTTCCTATTGGTTCAACATTAGGTCCATTTAAAACCTCTTTTTTCTTACTATTCTTTTTTTTCTTACTCCATTTTGTCATCATCTTTCCCTTTTTTTACTTATGTTTTAAATTTTATTTTCTCCCTTTCTTTGCCTTGTTTCTATTCCTTATTCATATTATTTCTCCTCCCTCTTCCCTCTCAAAATCATTTCTCTCTCCTTTAGTCATCTCATCTTCTTCTTACTACCTTATAATATTCTTAATCTCTTTCCACCTTTATTAATCTTTGCTCATTTGCAGTTGATAATGTTATGGTAGGGGCATAATTTTGCTGACATGAGTTTGGTTTTCTAGGTAGTATTGCTTTGTTAACTAGAACTTGTACAACAGTATACAAAACATGGCAAGGACTGTGACTCTGAGTAAGCCAGCTGGAGGGGAGAACCCACCAAAGAATAAGCTATCAATAATTCAAACCCAAGTACAAAAAGAGAGCTCATATAAACTGAATAAAAGGGCATTCCTAGAGCATCCAGATCAGGAGATCAAAAAGACTGTACCACTGAGTCCCACAGAACTCCAACAACAGAAAGCCACTCCATGAATACAGGCAGTCAAAGCAGAGGAATCTGAGATGCAGAAACAAACAAAAAGAGTCGTCTAAAATAGGGAGACAAAGGAAGAACCCCAAATTGAAAGTAAAGGAGGAATCCCTGGAAAAAGAGCTAAATGAAATTGAGGCTAATGAACTATCAGACATAGAATTCAAAATAATGGTTATGAGGATGCTGAAGGAACTCAGTGAGAACTACAAGGAACTTTATGGGAGCTAGATCAGCATGAAAAAGAACATAGAAACTGTAAATAAGAACCAGGGAAAATGAAGAATAAAATACCTGAAATGAAGAATACACTAGAAAGAATCAAAAGCAGACTAGATAAAGCAGAGGAATGAATCAGAGAGTTGGAAGACAAAGCAGGAATAAAACACCATTCGCAGCAACAAAATGAAAAAAACTCAAAAAGAATGCAAATAGTTTAAGGGAGCTTCAGGACAACATGAGATGTAACAACATCTGCATCATAGGAATATCAGAGGGAGAAGAAAAGGAGCAAGGGATAGAAAACCTGTTTGAAAAAAAAATGAAGAAAACTTCCCTAACTTGGTGAGGGAAAAAGTCATGCAAGTTCAAGAAGCACAGAGGGTCCCAATAAAGATGAACTGAAAGTGGCTATACCAAGGCACATCATAATTAAAATGGCAAAATTTTTTAAAAAAGAGAATCATAAAGACAACAAGGGAGGAACAGCTAGTAATATACAAGAGAGCTCAGATAAGGCTATCAGCTGATTTCTCAACAGAAATACTAAAAGCCAGAGGGGATGGGCATGAAATAATCCAAGTAATGAAAAGCAAGGATTTATATTTAAAGCACTCTATCCAATAAGGCTCATATTTATCCAGTAAGGCTCATATTTAAAATGGAAGGTGAAATAAAGTGTTTCCCAGACAAAGAAGGCTAAAAACTGCATCT
>PVKM010023092.1:0-21389 GCA_004027735.1 Carollia perspicillata | reverse complement strand
GTCATCCAGGTAGGAAGACCAGGGCTCGCTGTGTCTGGGGGAGCAGGGAGCAGCCACAGGAGCCTCCATCTGCGCCTGCCGGGGAGCGTGGTGGCTGTGTGGGGCCGGGGCCTGGGCTTTGGCCACACTGTGCGAGTGTATGGCAGTCGGGCGACTGCTGGTGCCCGAGGGGCCCGTCTCTGACTGCTGGGATGACCCCATCCATCCACATCTAGCTCTTTGCTCCCCCCACCTGGCTAGTGCCATGCTGGGGGGCCCCCTCTCCAGCGTCCTTGCCCAGCAAGTGCTGGATGGGGGGCTTGGATGTGGGTTCATGTCCCCCAAAACGCCAGGGGTGCCGTCTGCTTTGTGGTCTGGGCTTCGGCTGGAAAAGGCGGAATCCATGGCCTCTAAGCGCCGAGTCGCGAGTGGATCTCTCAATGAGCACAGTGGTCTCACAAGTTGACCCCAGACTTGTTTCAGGGTGGAAAGGTGCGGGTACCAGCTGCTGCGTGAGTGAGTGGGTGCGCCGTCTGTAATTCCGCTGCCAAAAACGGGGCAGTTTACGCTGACCGGCCTTGGTTAGCGTCGGTGGGGGGCAACCAGGTGACCCAAGCAAAGCAGAAAAAAAAAGGAGGGGCATGCAGGGCTGGCAGGTGGCTTTGTTCCTGAAATAATTGCTTGACATGATTTATTCCTGAGGCTACCTCACTTAAAGAATTATGGTAGGTCATGTGGTAAATATTTTACTTGACTCATACTTCAAAACTAGTTTAATTAAATCTATTTGTGGTTTGAAAAAAAGTCTGTCATTACTTTCCATTCTCAGGTGTATCTTAAATTAGCTTTTAATTAGCATTAAAATCGTCATTTGAAACCTGTTAATGTGATTGACCACCTGAAAAATCCAAAAGAATGTGTTGAATAAGTCATTAGACAGAGAAAACTAGGAGCAATAGTTTCCGAATATTAACTGTACGTTTCAATCGGTAGTTTTTCTGTTTACAAACCGCGGTAGTTTGAGTATTTGATCGTAGACAATCACATCCCTAGTGACAATACAAAAGACTGGAAGACCCAAGAATAATTTAGGAAGGCCGTGTGACATTTAAAAAGAATTCAATTGCACCAATATACATACGAATTAATTCTTGCATTCATAAAAAGACCTGTTTTTAATACTAACATATTTTACCTTTATAATTAAAAGGATAATAAAAACTTACTACCAAAGAAAAGAATGTATCGTATAGTATCGGAATACTCTGAATAAGATGAACATATTTCTGTTTTGCTGAAGAGACAGAATCCCACAAATGTGTATAAGAAGAAAATGCACTTTGGTTTTCTCCGATTTTCCTGAGTGGGCATGAGTTCCCTGAGGCTGTGAACCAAGGGCAGGTCAGGGCCCAGGGACCCAGCGTCCCTGCTGGCACTGTCAGAGCTACCTGAGAGGCTCCTATTTTCAGGAGTGAACCTGTTTCAATAGGGTGTTAACCGGCTAGAAGTAAGTAAATATTTTTTAAAGATTTTATTTATTTATCTTTAGAGGGGAAGGGAAGGAGAGAGGGAGAGAAATGTCAATGTGTGGTTGACTCTCATGTGTCCCCTGCTGGGAACTGGCCTGCAACCCAGGCATGTGCCCTGACTGGGAATCGAACCACGGTTGTTTGGTTCACAGGCCCTCGCTCAATCCACTGAGCTACACCAGCCAGGGCTAGAAGTAAGTAAATATTTTAAAAAGAAAGATATTGGAGAACACTTTCTAATAAAGGTGAGGCCTAGTGTCTCCATTTACCCTAAAAGGAGGACGCCCATGTGGGACAAAGCTGGCATCACGTTTGGCCACACATGTGCGGGGCCCGAGCAGTAATGGTCCAGCCGCCCTCAGACAAGCACGCGGCAGCCTCTGGTTTGTCTTCCTGTTCTTCCCCAGCTCGATTTCTTTCTGTCTTCTATCTTTCTTTCTGCCTTCCTCCTCCCTCCCTCCCTTCCTTCCCTCTCATTCTGTCTCTCTTTCTTTTCCTACTTTCCCTTTCATTTTTCCTCTTTCTCTTTTTCCCTTCCTTCCTTCCTTCCCATTCCTTTCTCTCTCATTCTTTCTCTCTCTCTTTTTCTTCTTTCTCTTTCATTTTTCCTATTTCCCTTTTTTTCTTTCAACTCAGAAAGGCTAGTTCCAAAGTGCTGTGGCCTGTGCGCAGCACCCATTGTGAACTCTGAGCCCCAGTAAACAGGGTGAGACGAGTAGGGTGGGAAGAGCTGGGGGTTCTGCAGGGAGGGACTCCCTGACGGGCATGAACTGCCCAGGCGGTGAGTCACCCTCTGGAATCCCTTTGGGTCTGTGGATCCTGGCTGAGCCGGTGCGTTGACCAGTCCTCCCCCAGGTCAAATTGTTCTTCTTGTGGACGTGAGTGATGTGAGAGACGCTTGCTCCCTGTCACCAGACTGAGTGCTGCTACTGCTTTGTGACTGACCTCCGAGGACCTGGGCCACCAGCTTCCTGCGGCTCTCACGCCCTCCCGGCTCCCTAGCACTACTGTCAGCTGATACTGACACCCGTACTTTCGGGGGAAGGCCCGGCATGCCTCTACTCCCCGCGTCTGCATGGCCTCCCCTGCCCCGGCCGGCCAGGTGGTGCCTCTTCCACCCTATGACACAGTGCCTTCTGCTCCTCTCTGGTGACTTCCTGCCACCCTCCTTGCAGGTCCTGAGTGGAAAGTCTCAGGGAAGCATCTAACCTCAGGGCTTGCTTCCCTTCCCCTGAGCTGTAGCTGAGACTGAAAAAAACCACCCTGAACTGCCAAAGCCAAGTCTGAAAGTCAGCTCGGCGCCACAGAGTCCTTCCCGGCCTTCAGAGCCACTGACCATCAGTGTCCAGCGACTGCAACTCACCACCATTTCTCCCACTTTCCTTGAAACCGGGGAAGCCACGCGCCAGCAGATGCTATTGATGAGGACTGTGGTCGGCTACCCGAAACCAGCCCTTGAGAAACCTATTCTAAGAGAGAGGAACACATAACGTAAGCTGTGAGATTCAATTTTGAGCAGGCCCCTGCTCCGAAGCCTGTAAAAATTTAGTAGAGTGGATCTTTTCATTGACCCATTTCAGCCCAGTGAGACCATCTCTTCTGGGCCCACTGGTTGCTCACCCTCTGCTCACAGCCACCACGTCCCTGTGTGGGCCACGTCGCCACAGCTTCCATACGAGCCGACCAGCAAAGCCACTGCAGCCCGGCTCGCGGGCCAAGGAGTCCCGTGCATCCCACACTGCTGGGGACCAGGGGCCTGGCTGCCGGTGGGCTTCTATTGCTCATTTCTTCTACAAGAATGCTAGGGTGTGTTTGAGGTCCTAAAGGCTCAAACAGTGGACAATGAAGATGAATCTTTATGAAGCCGATTCCCATTAATACAAAGCTGCAGAACGGAAGCTGCAGCTGAGTCGGGAATCCCTGAAACACGTGGGCTGCTGGGTGCCCGCACAGCACCGCCAGCTGCAGCAGACGCTGGTGCCGTGTCAGACTCGGGCTTTGGGGCAAAGGCGGTGCTCCTGTTCTCGCTATCCCCTCGGACTGAGCTCACACGGCACTGGAGCTTTGACAACTGGAAAAGTGCGTCGCCCACGTGGAGCCAGCTTTTCCTTGTACGGCTATCCTGGCTTAATTATCATTTGGGGCTCAGCAACTCCAGGGCCCGTCTGTCCCTTTGGACACGGAGCGTTTGTCCCTGGCTGGGACGGGCCCCAGGACGCACACTGGTCTCTGCCTGCCTGCCCGCGTGTAACCGGCTGCCCGCAGTCTGATTCTGCCCAAGGAGGGGAGCTCGCATCCTCGCCCTGAAGAGCAGGCCTCGTGCACACCCACAAGCGTCTGGCGGCAGCGGCACCCAAGCCCTTGCCCAGGGAATCCCCAAATCACTCTGATGTCCTGCGCAGTCCGGCGGGCGGCAGGACAGGGGGTGCTGACGGTGCCAGTGGCCAAGGGGTCCGGGTTGCAAGGCCCCGGCCTGATGGGGCCTCAAACCTGTTGGCGACAGTCATGGGCTCCGGTAACCCCATGGAGCTGATTAAAGACAAGCCAAAAGGAGGGGCTCTGAGGACCCCTGAGAGCAGAGTGGGGAGCCTGGCGGGCCGAGCACCGCGTGGGGTCCCTCTCTGTTTCTTCAGCTCTGATTCCAGTCCACTTTGTTTTGATGTCGTCACGTCTTCATGCCTGTGTTGGGTGCACTCCTGCACACTTCAGCTTCTATGGTCTAGTCAACGGAAATGGTTTAATTCTTCGCCCAGTATTCGTTTCTGACCTATAGCTATACAATTAATTTTTGAGCATGGACTTGTATTCCCTGACCCTGTTAAATTCACTTATTTAGTGGCATTCTGCGTAGATTCCTTAGGATTTTCTCTGCAGATGATAAAGTTGCCTGCAACCAAAGGTAATTTTGCTTCTTCCTTTCCTATCTGTATGCCTTTTATTTCCTTTTCTTCCTTTTTTGTCCAGAGAGAGCTTCAAGTCAGCACCGACTAGAGGGGTGAAGAGGACACCCCGTCCTGTGCTAGTCTTGCGAGCAGGCATTTCATCCGTCAGCACCGAGTGTGGCGTGAGCCAGAGAGTTTTCATAGCGCACTTTATCAGATTTAGGAAGTTCCCTTATAGTTTGTGGACAGTTTGGTGGCGGGGGGGGGGGGTTGGTCATAAAAAGGATGTTAAATTTTTGTCAAATACCTCTTCTGAATCCACTGACCTAACCATGCAAAGTTGGCAACAACCCGAACGAACTTACACCAGGTGTCTTCCCTAGAGTGGATCAGAAGGCACCTGTCAGGTGACGTCTGCACAGGCATCGGAGCACTGAGGGAGAGTTTTCAGTTGGAGCGGAGAGCACTTAACAGCCCTGGCTGGTGTGGCTCAGTGCGCTGAGTGCTGGCCTGCGAACTATAAGGGTTACTCGCTGGTTCGAGTCCCAGTCAGGGCACAGGCTTGGGTTGCGGGTCAGGTCCCCAGTAGGGCACGTGTGAGAGGCAACCAACTGATGTCATCTCTCACACATGATTGTTTTTCTCCCTCTCTTTCTCCCTCTGAAAGTAAATAAAATAAAGTCTTAAAAAAAGAAAACATTTACGTAGCAAGACTGAGTGTATGAGAGGGAGTCTGAGCAGTGGGCAGAGGTGATCAGAGGGCCGAGTGGGGGTGTGAGCAACATCCGACAGACGGACGCACCAGCGCAGCAGTGACAGCGCGGTCTGCCGGGAGTGGCCATGGGAGTGGCCGCGCCTCCTTGTGCAGCTCTGCAGACTGCGCTCTCCTTCCCAGTGTTCTCTGAGGAGCGCGTGACTTCCAGGAAGTCGCCCCCGTGCCACCCAGTCAGTGACCCTCGTGCACTTCTTGCCTGTTCTCTTGTAGGAACCTTGGCCTCCTGAGGACACTCACCTTCCACCCAGGTGCGCAGGATAGCACAGCACAGGGAAGGCGCTCCACAGATACTCACAGAATAAGCGAGCAAGGAAGGGAGCGAGTGACTGGACGATGGCGGTCTGAGTGGCACAGGGCTGCTGGGGACCAGCTGGGCTCGGGGGCCTGACTTGGTTCTCTTCCTGGCTGTGAAGAGTTGGCCGGAGTTTTAACTCTGAAGCCCCGGTTTTCTGACCTATAAAACACATGACTGCGGCGAGGACTGGAAACGATGGCAGGTACCCCTCACCCAGTCGGGCCCTGCTGTGATAGCTGTTGCTGAGCTGATTGATGAGAAAAAGCTTTTGGAGAACTCAGAGGGAAGGAAACCTCTTGGTCCCACGTGGGTCTGAGGTCAGGTCATGAGCTGCCCATTAACTTCCCAATGGCAACACACCTCTGGCTACAGCCACTGTGTCCAGCCTGTCACAACGAGGACAGAGCCCTGGGTTCCTTCCGCTTGGTGTCCAGCCAAACTTCTCGAAGCAGAAAAGTAACTTGAATGAGTCATTTAACCTGTGCTTTTAGACACAAGGGGGTACGGTTGGCCCACCTGACGGGAGTATTGAAAATTGATTGTTAAAGGATTGAAAAACACTTTGCAAGTACAGAGTGCCGTCTGTCCGTCCATCCATCCATCCATCCATGTATCCACCTGCTGAAGGAGAACTCCTAAGCATGCTTGGGGATGAGGGTTCCCAGCTGTAAACATCTCAAGTATCCGATACCTGAATCCATAAATAAATTGGTAACTGTCTTCATTTAAGCAATGATATGATAGTCCGTGGCCAAAAAAGGCTTGCCGCAAGTCGTTGTTTAACAAAAGACTTGGCCCGTCTCCCCCCTCGGGGAGCCCAGAGAGCGTCTGGCTAAGCCGGCTGGGGTGGAGAGGGCCAGCCCCTTCCACAGAACCCAGGTCCCAGCTCTGGCTGCCTTCACCCCCCCTCCTCTGCCCTCTCACACTGATGCTTGGGTCGGCGGGATGCCAGGGTCGGCGAGGGGTGGGGGGGCAGGTGGCGGCAGCCAGCAGGGCTTTGCAAAACTTATTATTATTATTTTGGGAAAGGTAACATGCTAACATGGGGCAACATTCCAAAGGTGAAGAAGGGCCTACAGGAAAAGCAAGCCACCTGCTCAGCCATGACTGCATGGATGTGGCTTTATACGTGGGCGATGTCGGTGGTCGAGCTCTCTCTGAAGGTCAGCCCTGCACAGTGATGCTCGTGAGGGCCTCTGAGTCACGTGGCGCAGGCTGATGGAGTGCTTCTCCGTGGTGGGCTCCATCAGACCGTGGAGGCCCAGCTCTCAGGCTGCCCAGGCTTCCACAGTGAGATGGAGTCCCACAGGCAGCAAGCGGGTGCAGTGGAGGAAGAGGGCGGAGCTGGAACCTGCTGCTGGGTTTGAGATGCCCTTCCCCGGGCAGTGGCTGGCTGGGCACATGGAAGCAGTCTCAGGTGTGGGTCTGGCGAAGTCGGCCAGCTGGAAGTTCCCACAGGGGAGGAGGGACTAGGACCACCCAGAAACTCAGGACTGGGGGCAGGGCAACAGGAGGAGCCAGCACAGAAGGCTGAGGGGGTTGGGTGGTGAGGGGAAGACTGAGGGTGCAAGTGTCATAGTCTCCAGGGAACGCCCCACTTTCTGCAGGGTGTCAGGTGTGTCAATCATATTGATGGTCAGGGCAGACTGAGAGTGAGGACTGGATGCTGACTCAAGGGCCAGTGACAGCAGTGAGGGCGGCCCTGGTGGGGAGTGGGTTAGAGGGCCTGGAGATGGCACGCTGGGCAAAGACTGGTTAACTTTTAGGAGATGATTTGCTGCCAGGGGAATGATGAGAGAGGGGTGCAAGGCAAAGGGGGGTTTTAAAGGGTCTGAGACACTGTGGCCTGCATGTGAGCTGATGACAGACACAGGAAGTGGAGGCTGGACAGAGGAGGCTCGGTGGCTGTCCCACGCTGGTGGGCCTGCCAGTAGAGCAGCAAGAGGTCAGATTACAGAGTCTTCCTTGGTGAGGGGCAGGGGTGTCCGCCAGGTGGGGATGGCCGCTGGGACTTGGAGAGGGGAAGGGGCAAAATGACAACTGAGGGTAATGAGGCCACCTGAGTAGAGAAGCCTGGAGGCTCAGTGCTGGTGAGGATGCCCCCCAAATCCGAGGCACACCGGGGCCCAGGGCTCCGCTTTCTCTTTTTTAGTGTTGCTAATTTAGGCATAGCCTCACTGGAAGCGAGTTTGTGCGTGTGCAGGCACTTGTGAGCAGGCATGCATGTTTCTGGCCAGGGAGTGCTAGGGTGTGAGGGAGAAAACAGCTCGAGGGGAGGGAAGGCAGCAATGCTGCTACTTAGGAAACAGGTTCCAAGCCTCCCTGATGCCCCCACCTTTGGTTTCTACCCAGGGTTCCCTTGGCATGTGCCAACTTTGTAGAAAGTAAAACAAAAGATGCCATATCAGCCCTGGTGGCCATAATAGCACAGACTGGGTGGCCTGAACAACAGAAATGTGTCTCTCAGGGTTCTGGAGGCCAGAAGTCCAAGGTCAAGCTTCTGCAGGGTTTGGTTGCAGGTGAGGGCTCTCCTGGCTTGCAGATGGTGCCTTCTTGTTGTGTGTTCACATGACTTCTTTGTTGTCTTCTGTTCATGAGTGAGGGGATGTGGGGAGCCAGAGCGTGCTCTGGGGTCTCTTGTAAGGACACCATTGCTATTGGAAAAGGGCCCTGACCTTATGACCTCATTTGACCTTAATTGCCTCCTACAGGTCCTGTCTCCATGCACAACAAACACACTGGGGGTTAGGGCTGCACCCTGGCCTATGAATTTGGGGAGCACCATTCAGTCCACAGCCCATGACCGCTGGAGTCAGACACTGGTCTCTAAATCAAACGGGTTTGGTATTTATGCTGAGTGCCACTATAAGCAGGACCCTTGGATGGATTGGCAAGGAGAGAGGTGGCCTCTTAGTGAGGGTGGGTGGCCCACAGAACCAGCCTTGTCCCCAGCCTTGGTAGGTAGGTGGTATCTGCCCATCTGTTTTCACAGAACAGCACTCCTGTCTCCTGATGCCATGGGGCATGGCCATTTACTTCGGAGCTGAAAGCTGGCCTGGCTGGAGCCCTGTGCCAGGGGCTCCGTCCGGGATGCTCTCCATCCCTAAATTGTGCCCGCAAAGCTCTGGGAGCCACCCTGTCCAGCTGGATGGCTGCCTGCATGTGGCTGTGAGCCCTGGAATCATGCCCTGTGGGATCCCATACGGATTCAGTGTCTCAGTTTGGAAAGCGCACTTAAGATGTTTGGTATGGGTTACCTATGACTGGTACTTGTACCTCACGGTTGACTCAAGTGTATCACTAATGTTACTTGTGGCAGTTACTTGTTACATTTTGTAAGTATAGTTGACAGGACATTTAGCTTTACAAATGTGGGGCCCACTCGTTTCCAGGGGTGGCACCCCAGCACCAGGCCTCACCCACCTCGCCAGCCGCGCATGTGGGGCCTGATCTGCCTCTCTGCCCTCCTAGCCCGGACCTGGGTTAGCGGCACCCAGGCCTGGCCTTTACCAACGCCCCCCACAACCCCCCGGCCCCAGCCTGGCCTCTTCTTCTTTCCACTTCTGAGGGTCCGGACCGGATTCCGGGGGCGCCGCAGAACTGGGTCCGCCCTGCATACCGTAACCCGCTGGAGGGAGGGCCGGGGGCCCATCCCAGACGCGGAGCCACGCGCGGCCCCTTTAAGAGGCACTGTCCCAGACGAGGACCGTGACGTCACAGCGGTGCGGAGGGCGGAGTAGCGCTCAGTGATGGCGCGAGGGGGAGGGGGCCAGGATGGGGAGGGGCGGCCGCTGACTGACAGGAGCGCCAGCCGACGCAGCGCAGGCGAACTCAGGATCACCCCTTGTAGGCTCCGCCCCTCACGGGGCTTCCCTACAGCCCCGCCCCTCCATAGACCCCGCCCCCTCAGACCCCGCCCTCGGCGTACGCCCCGCCCTCACCCTGGAGCGGGCCTCGCCTCAGAGCTCGGCGGCGGCGGCGCTGCGGGACTCTGGCGGCGGCGCTCCTAATGGCTGCGCGCGGGCCGCGCTGAGGCGCCGGCGGAGAGCGACGGGCGCGGGCCGCGGAGCAGCCAGAGCGAGCGAGCGCGCGGCCGGACCCCGGCCAGGCCCGGCCTGACCCGCCGAGCCCGCGATGCGCCCCGGGGCCGCCCCCCGGCGCAGCTGACGCGCGGCCCGCGGACACCGGCCGGCTGGCCAGGCCACGATGGCGGGGAAGGCGGCCGCCCCGGGCACCGCGGTGCTGCTGGTCACGGCTAACGTGGGCTCACTCTTCGACGACGTAAGTGTCGCGGCGGCGCCGGACCCGGCCCTGAGCCTGGGACCCCGGACACTGAGCCCCGGCCCGGGCCCCCGGGACCGCGGGGACACCAGGACCCGGACCTGGGCCCTGGGATCTAGACCCTGAACCCCGGCCTGAGACCCCGAGCCCTGGGAGCCTGGGACCCGGGCCCGGACACTGAGTCCTGGGCCGCGGGGCCCTGCACCCTGAGCCCTGAGCCCTGCTCTCGGAGCTGCGGGCTTCAAAACGCCGGCACCCGGTGCCCTGCGAGCCTGAACCCCCGGCCCCTCAGCCCTGAGCTCTGCCTGGACGCTGCTCGCGCTGAGCCCCAGCCCCAGCCCTCATCCGAGGGTCCCAACCCCGACCCAGACCCTGTGCCAGCCCTGGCCCCAGCATCTTGACCCCAGACCTCAGCTCGGCACTGGGGTGCCCCAAGCCCAGCCCCTGGCTTCTGGCCTCTGACGGCCGCCCCAGGGAGCCGGCGGTGGCCCCTGTGACTCGGTGCCGTCCTGGCCCCCGTGGAGGGGCTCCCGAGGAGGGCCCCGGGGGGCCTGGCTGCTTCTTTAGGGACAAGGATGCTGAGAAGCTGGCTGTAGCCAGAGAGGGATGCTGCCCGGTGGGGCCGTGGCCTCCTGGGGCTGCCCCGGGGGCTCAGGCCTGCCTGGCCCAGTTCCCTGCCCGCCATCAGGGCTGACACTGCGGGCCCCAGGAGAGCAGCACGCAACTCCGGGCTGCTTGTTGAGGGCAGAGGTACTGGCGCCCTGGAGCCCAGGCAGCCTTGGGGGCATGCAGCCCGGACACCGGGGCCTCGGACTTGGGGGGTGCTGGGGTGGAGGAAAGGCCCAGCTCCTAGCCCGGTGGCCCGGGGCGAGGTGTCCCTGAGCGAAGCCCGTCTGTCCGGGTTTGGTTTAATTCCTGCCAGGGAGGCGCTGCTTTTGTGTTTGTCTTATTTTAACTTCCAGGAGCCCAGCATCCGCCTCTCCGCTGGAGACCGGCCGCTTTCCCTCTGCCTCTGACGGCGCGCTCCCTTCAGAAGTGCCGGGACGGGTGTGCCCTGTATATTTAGCACTCTATTCTCAGCTTTCCAGTAATGCGCCGCCGAGCAGGGTTGCTTGGATGATTCAGACCTGATTCAGACCGTTAGCCACCGAGGCCCCCAGAGCGTGCAGACTGTGAGGCCCATCGGGCAGAGACTCCCGGGGAAAAGCGCTGCGCTGCTCCCCACCACCAACCTCTCTGCTGTCCCCAGGCGTACACACACCTCTCTGTTGACACTGAAGTGGGGGCTTAATTCACTTCTGTTTGGCGGCATGTTGTCCTTGGATTTTCATTTTTCCAAAGGTTGTGTGGAGCTTTGCATTAGGTTTGCCTCTGGAAGGGACATTTGTTTTGGAGATAGGTCACGGGTTCTGCAGGACATCTCGGTTGTGAGGGCTGGTACGTTGGTGCTGTCTGCACCCACCCAGGGTTGCTGCGTGGCCCAGGGCAGCTGGGTGCTGGGTGGGCGTGAAGCCGGCTCGTCCCTGTGGAGATTCGGTGTGGTGCATGGCAGCGGTATTAGCGCAGGGGACTGGGGCACCTGGGCCCCTCGTTGGTGGAGGCCATATGCTGGTGCCTCTGTCCCTGCAGGACTGAGCCCAGCACTGAGAGGCCTGGGAAGGGCCCTGTCTCCCCAGGGTCGACTCCTGGGAGACCCAGCTGCGGCTATGGCCCGGGTGTGGGTGGCAGATCCAGGAAGAAGGGCCCTGCTGGGAAGGACTGCTTTCCCGTGTGCACAAGGGGTGAGGAGTGTCTCTGCCTTTGAGTGTTGGCATCCTCCCTTGTTACCTCCTCCCTCTCGGAGGGACCAGCATTCGCACACTGGATGAGGACTTTAACTGCAGCTTGGCCCCCATGCCCCGCCCTTATCTTGTTAGCACTCTGGACTCTGTCGTGTCCCCCAGAACAGCCGGGCCATGTGACTGTCCACGGAGGGCCCCTCTGGTAGCAGCTCAGCCTGTGATGACAGTCAAGGGTGTCATAAATACCCACAAGGCAATTGGTCCTCCAACTTTTGCCTCTTACTGTCTTAAAAATCTCAGAGGGCCCCAAAGAGTTGCTGCTGCATGGGTTGCAGCTACCAGTGTTCACGGTCTCGGTGGGCTGACACAGAAAGGCTGAAGCCGAGAATGTTCCATTAGCTGGGAGAACGATGCCGTCACCGCCCCTCAGACGCCCTGGGGAGAGCTCCCCTGTTCACTCAGCAGATGCTGGGATGGAGAGGAAATCGGTGGGTTGTGTGGTTGTGAAGGTAGCTGTGACCAGGGAACGCTCGCCAGGTCTCCTGGGCCCGACTGTGGGGACCTCTGTCCCTGCTGTAGCCCTTCCTGAGCCTGCATGGCCATCCCCCTGGCTGGGGTGCTCAGCAGGTTGCCCTCAGAGAGCCCTAGGCTGTTTGGTAGCCCCAGGGGAACTCCCCTTGCCTGGGAGGGGTGGCCAGCACTGCACACCTCGTTGTTCTGCGTGGCATGGCAGGGTTTTGACAAGTGAGGTTTCTAGCTCTAGGTTCCGTGCATCACTGCTGGGAGTGAGCTAACAGGGAAACTCTCCCAGGCCGAGCTTTTGGAGCTGGGCCGCCCTTACATGGTAAGGCTGTTTCTTGGGAAGGAGGCCTAGCCAGGCAGCAGGGCTCTGAGAGCACAGCTCGCTCTTGGGCAGTTGCCTGAAAGGCCCCGTCTGCTCCTTACTCAGAGCTCGCTGTCAGCCTTGGGCTGTTTCCCTTTTTGTTCTCGCAGCCCAACGCAGCCCTCTGCCCCGGGGTTGCAGCCCTGTTGTGCAACTGGGCTCTGCTGAGCCACGAGCGAGCCTGCAGGCCGCCCAGGGCCTCATAGGCAACAGGTGTCAGTCCATGAGCCGCACCCCTGGGCCAAACAGGGTGGGTGGCATCTGAGGCCCTTGTCCCTTTCTTCCCTGTCCCATCCATTTTGCCCCCCTTGTCCTAGTTCCAGCCTCACCCTGGAAGCTCCCTGAACACCGCCCCTCCTGCTGCTCTGCTTCCAGCTCTGCCTGGCACTCCATCTCTGGGCCTGGTGGGAGCCACTGGGGCCTCGTGCCAGAGAGCCTCTGGTGACTAGGTCTTCTGCTTCAAGGACTTTGTCTGGTGATAGCTTCACTGGGGTAGCCATCACACACACCACACACTTCAGCACATAAGTGTCCACACCAGTGGTTTAGTGTGTCTTCAGAGTTGTGCAACTATCACCAGCCACTTTTAGGACATTTTTGTACCTGAGAAAGAAACTTGGCATGCCTTGTCTGTCGCCCCCTGTGCTCCCCACCTCCCCTGGCCCCCCTCCCTGGGCAGTCACCAGTCTCCCGTCCGTCGCTGGGTGTAGCCTGTTGTGCACGTTTCACACAAATGGAGCCGTTCAGGCCTTTTGCGTCTGGCTTCTGCCGCTGGCCTGCTTTCAGCCTTGGTGTGTGTCAGAGCTGCTTTCCTGCTCAGGGCCCAGCACCGTCCCCTCATGGACACACCGGCGTCAGTGGCCTCCCTCCCGTGAGGGGCACCTGTCTGGCCCCACCTTGGCAGCTAGGAACAGTGCTGCTGTGAGCACGAGTGCCAGTGTTTGCACAGACGTGCGTTTTCTGTCCCCAGGCACAGGCCTAGAGGGGCATGCAGCTGGGCGGTGGCTTCTCGTTGGCCTGTTGAGGAACTGCCAACTGTGCCCAGGGGGCTGCCCCGCTCCACAGCACACTCCTAGTTACCTGTTTCTCCCCAAAGACCCCCTCCTTGGTTCCCCAGACACCTGTGTTTGGACTTTGTCCTCACTCCCAGCTCCCAGCCATGCCACCTTCTTTAGCCATGTTGACCTCCTGGGGAGCAGCCGGATTCAGGCCTCCGAGGACCGCTGAGGTGCAGATACCCGGGGGCAGGGAGGGGACCTGGACCCTGAGCCCAGCGTGCAGTGCTGTTGCCTGGGAAAGCCCAGCACACAGGCTGGTGCCCAGTCTTCCAAGAGTTGGGGACGCAGTGGTTCCTGCTGTCCACACAGCCCTGAAGCAGGCTCTGATGTGCCGGACGGGGTGGGCGCTGACTGGCTGGCCTCTGCACGGGCTCCTTCACTGCTCTCCTGGGTCTCTGGTCCCATAGGGGTGGCCTGCGGCATTTCTGCCTCTGAATGGAGACTTCAGCACACTCTCTCTGGGGGAGTTTGGTCTGTTTGCCCCAGTGTGGGACTCTGGGTTGTGGATGGGGCCCCGCCCACCGCCACGGAGGTCCAAATCTACAGTTACGGGGTAGCTTTCTCTGGGTCAGGAAACCACGCCTACACCCTGCCCACCTCTCACCCTCCCCAGTGCTGTGCCTGCCTGTGCTGTGGCTCAGATTGGAGGCCACCGTGGCGCCGGTCTGTGTGCACCACACGTGCCCCGGCCTCCTGCCCGGTGTCCTGGCCCTCACAGGCTGTGCTTGGTCGCTGTCGGCCAGTCTCCAAGAGCTCACTCTGTGTCAGCTGTGGGATTTCCTGTTTTTATTGGCTCTCCAGTCACGGAGGGAGGGTTTAGCTCACTGGTGGGGGAGGCACTTCTTCAATGTAAAGTATTAAATATTTTGCTTGTGTGTATCCAGTAAAGTGAGCGCCGCTGGTCAGCCTGTCGGACAGCCCTGGAGGACAGGGCCGTGTCCCCCGCCTCTCAGCCTAGGTGATTTTGGCAAGCCGTGTTCTGGTAGGACATCCCTGTGGAGGGGCTTGCACACCCCCATGGCGTGCATGTCAGCACAGGGTCTGTGTGTTCTCCCTGGAGCAGGGGAAGAGGGCCGTACTGCCCTCTGGGGTCCATCTCCTGTGGGCGATGGCTGGATTTTTTTGAGAGAGGCCTGTGCTGGAAATACAGAAATGGGACCAGGTCAGCCTCCAGCAGACTGTCCCTGTAGAGCCCAGTGATGGGGAGGGAACATGACAGGGTGGGGTGGCTAACAGCGGGGGCAGTGGCAGTGCTCCTTAAGGAGTGATGGTTTTTAAATATCTACCATCTCAGCCTCTGCTTGGGTGTGTGGGCGGGGGTCTCCTGTTAGGAGGTAGGCTTGGTCCAGGAATGGGGTCCAGTAGGTGGGAGGTCAGCCCAGGGCTGGTGGCTGGTTGGAAAGGCACTGGAGGGCCTCAGCGGAGTCCCGTCACCCATTTGTCATCCGTCCTCGGGACTCGCCCAGCCCTCCCTGTGTCTGTGCGTGGGCCTTTCAGAATAGGGGAGTGAGCTCGGGGAGAAGGACCGCGGGCCTGGGGAAGAGAGAAGGTCGCGTTTCTTGGGTTGAATGTAAAGGTGACTTTCGAGTGCTGCCTTCTGCTGCTGCTCCCTGGAATTAGGGCACTTGAGACTCTCCTACTGCGACCTGCTCCCCTGAGGTGGTGGCCTGAGGAGCCTGACTGAAGGCTGGAGGCTCAGTTCCCTCCCACCCACCAGGCCTGGGGGTGGGGGGTCCCTGCAGTGCGCTTCCTTCTCTGGGATGTTAGCCTCTACTATGAGGGCCCACCCCAGCCCGGCTTACAGGGTTCCCCACCCCGTTCAGTGAGCACAGAGGACTCGGGAGTCTTGGGCTCCTCCAGGGCTGCCTCCTTTCAGGGGAGCCCGTGAGATTTCTGGGTGTGTGAACCTGGGAAGGGTCCAGACTCCAAGCACTTCGGCAGGGCAGGGGCTGAGCCTCTCTGCTCCCAGCACGGCCTGGAGCTGGTCAGTGGGAGGGCTCTGATCATCCACACACGTCCTGACAAAGACAGGCAGGGGAACATGGCGGCAGCTCAGCCAGCTCATCTCGGATGGGGACCAAGACGAGGACCCCTGGCTGCTGCAGGGGACGTACACCTGGAGGTGCCACCCTGTGAGAGTCCATGTCAGCCTGTAGTTGGAGGGGCAGGGGTAGCCCATGTGCCTCTCCCCTCAGCACCCCCCCAGACCCCCCACCCTGTCCGCAGGGTCCCTTGTCAATCTGGGGGAGGCCAGCTGCACACACAGGTCTGGCCGAGGCCTCTGTCTGGGGAGGGCATCTTGGTTGGGACTCCCTTGACCCCCCAGGCTCTTCTGTCAGGGTCCTGCCTCTGCTTGGCCCCTGGTGATGCCCACCTAGAGTGCTCCCGCACTGCTGTCTAAAATTTAAAGTTCGAATTTGCAAGGGTTGTTTGGGGAGATGGCCATGGCACTGCAGCAGAGTACCACTCGGAGGAGGGGACACGCGGGAGGTCCAGGGCTCCGTGTGTGGCAGGGTGGAGGCGAGCAGGAGCTGTGGGCGGAGCAGCGTGGCAGGGTGGTGTGCACACATGCCCAGGATGACGTGGAGCAGGCGCGGGTCTCTGGATGGTGGTCAGGAGGAGGTGACCTGGAGCAGGTTTGGGAGGGACAGGTTCCCCTCCCCGCAGGCTGGTCTTGGGGTTGCCCGGGCTGACAGGTGCCCTGACAGGGGAGCACACTGGTGCCGCCCACACTTGGGGAGACGTTGCCTCTGGTGTCGGTTTTTCCTTTAGCGAATAAGAGAAAGTTCTCATCTACGCGAGCATGGCCTTGGGCTCAGCCTCTTACTGGTGGGTCACTGTGGCCTTGGGCTTGTCTTCCTGTGCCATCACAGTCATGACAAGGCATTGGGAGTGCCGCGTGGGCTGCAGGCTGCAGTGCCTGAGCAGAGTGCCCTTGTGGTTGGGGTGGCCGTCCCTGAGTTTTGGCCCCGTCTTGCACTGCCCTTTCACCACAAAGCCCGTGTTGAACCTTCCCCTCCTCCATCTGCACCCTGCCCTGTTACTTCCTGTCCACTGGGCCTTCCTGGCTCATCTTGCTCTGGCCTGAGAGCATCTGAACTGGTGTTTGGGCCTGTGTCCTGGAGGTCTGGGGCACTGTTCCCCCGGCGGAGTCTGGCCCCAGCTCACTGGCCTGCGCTCGGACAGCCCTCCTTCCGGCCCCACCTCTCGGGGCCTTTGAGTGACCAGCGGTTATTTTAGGAAATAGGTCTTGGCAGAGGAAGGTCGGCCTATAATGCCCTGTGTGAGGCCACACTCCAGTGCCTGGGCACATGCAGTGACACACGAAGGTGGGGATGTGGGGACTGTCTCTGCCTTCTACCTGGTGCAGCAGTGGGCACATGGTTTGCCCCCCTGCAGCCTGTGTGCCTGTCAGGATGGCAGGAATGACACCTGGCACGGTGGCTGTGGTGGGCACAGGAGGAAACGGAGGCCTGGGCAGGTGTCTCTGGTGCCTTCCCCAGCAGCTGTCTGTCCTCTCCTCCCTGGCCAGGGCCTTCTTATGGTGGCAGCCTTGTCCCCACTTGTGTCCAGGACTGAGCAGTGCTTGGGCTGCCTGGTGGGTCCATCAGTTGTGCCCTGAGCATGGCCAAGGGGACAGCCATGTTGTGCCCACCCTGTACCTGAAGCAAAGCCAGGCCTGGACCAGACGTGCCCTGCCCCTGTCGCTGTGCTCCACCCAGCTATTCTGTCCCAAGGACCCCTCTGCCTTTGTCACCAGCGCTGTGCAGCACTCACCTGCCCCACCCCGAACTGGTTTCAGCTGGGTGCTTCAGCCCCTCCGCCTTCCCTGTTGACAGAGACTCATCACATGACACTCCATTCTCTGCTCAGGTGTGCTGGCCTCTGACCTGCGGCGCAGGGGCAGATTTAGGGTTCTCCGTGGGTGGATGTGAGGACAGAGTGGACATAGCCATCAGGAATCAAACAAGCTACAAGGCTGCTGGGATCTGGACCCTGGGTGTTCCGGCCCAGAGACACCTATGTCAGAGTGTGGGTGGGGCCGGGGGTGGTCAGTCCTCTGGGCAGTCGGGGAAGGCATGGGTCCCTCTGGTGGTGCTAGTTCTTAGGAATGGGCAGTGGCATGTGGGGCTCCCTGGAAGGGGTGTGTGTGTCCATAGCCCCCTCCCACTGCCCTCAGACAGGGTGGACACCGATACAGATTAGGGCAGAGAGGGTGTCTCTCAGGTGAATTCTCTGCTCCCAGCCTCTGGTTGTGATATGGCCCATTCTGAGGGCTGTCCCCACCCTTCCACAATCGCCCCACAAGCATCAGGTGGTCCTGTGGGGCTGTTGCTCTGTGGTATACTCACCTGGCCATTGAAGACCCTCTCGGGTGGAGACTTTCTGTGGATGGACAGCTGGGTTCCTGACCCTGTGGGGGAGGAGAGCTTCAGCCTTGCAGGGCCAGAGGGTCTGTCGCCTTCCTGGTAGGCATGTGGCTGCTCTGGTGTGGGCTCATCATCCAGTGAGCGCAGTGATGTTGCAGGGTGACAGGGCAGGTGTTGGCTCTGAGGCTCCCAGCTGCGTCACTTTGAAAGAACAGGAGGAGACGCCGCTGGGGCCTTCCGTCTCCATGCAGGGGAGACGTTTCACCTCTTGTGACTGTGGGATGATGGGCATTCAGGCCCAGAGGCCGTGCCCCCTGGCTTTGCCTCCTGCTGTCCCTGTCAGACTTGCTAGCCCCCATGTGGTTGGCTTTCGGGGGAGACCTTGGGGTGTGTGGCCGACCCCTTTGAGCCTGGCCATTGTTGGGTGAGGGAATGTGCCCGGGGCCCTGTGGCCCCCTGGCAGGGCCTGCTTCGGGGTCCTTTTGGGCCAGCAGGCTCATTAGCCACACTGTCTGTTAGTCTGGGAGTCCACCGAGCTGACGAAGGAGGATGGGGTTTGAGAACAAGCATGGGGGCAGCTGCCCGCCCCCCCCAGCATGGACCTTGGCTCCGAGTGCCCTACCTTGCCTGCTTAGCCTTTCGGGGAACCATTGGTGGGTCCCTGCTGGCTCTGTAAGAGGTGAGAATGTGGAGTCAGGTCAGGGAACTCTGGCCATGTGGGCGAGCCTGTGGGTGTGGACTGAGAGCTGGGTTGAGTGGTCAGTGCTTTCACAACCCTCCTGAAGCCTCCTCTGCAGCACCCTTGGGAGCCCAAGAGGCAGGCATGGGAGGGTCAGAGGGTAGACAGACCCCTCGTCCTAGTTTGCACAAAGATGCCCCCCGGGTGCACTCAGAACTCTGTACCAGTTCTGGGTCCCAGGCTTGCTTGTGGGCCTCAGTGGGCCCTGGCTTCGCTCAGGCCAGCCGAGGTCTGCCCAGTGCCCAAGTGCAGGGCCCACTGCATGTGCTGCACTGTGACTTGGGTGCTTTGGGACTCACTGTCAGGCAGACTCATTCTGTTAAGAATGACATCTGTCCAACTCACAGTCAAATTTGTGGGGACATATGTTTTGCTTTTCTTTCCTCCTTCATCACTGTTACGGTTTTCAGATCTGTTGCAACTTCCTGTTTTCACTGTGCCGCCGTCTACCCTCACCCTGCATCCAGGCAGCTATATGCAGTCCAGGTGGGAGGTGGGGGGGCGGGAGGTGGGAGGCCGGAGGTGGGGGGCTGGGCTTTGTGCTGGGGCAGGGAGGTCGTGGTTATTAACACTGCAAACAGAATCTAGATTAGCAGTGGAGACTGCCCAGCTGGGGAAGCAAAGGTGTACCCGGTGGCCGATTGGTTGACTGCCCAAGACTGTCATCAAAACTGGGTAGGGTGTCACCTAACTTTCTGAGCCCTCCAGGGCTCTGTTCTTACATACATGGCCGGGGGGACCCCTGACATTTTTAGAGGGGAAATTCTTAGGGCGGAAGGTGTGGGGCCCATGCAGGCCTGCCCGGGGTATCCCCTTCCCAGCCTTCGGGTCTCAGTGGCTCTGTTGTGCTGCCCAGGCACAGCCTCGGCTGAGTCTGCAGACACATGGGCAGCCAGGGGTCCTGGAGAGCTGGTTTTGAGGGACTGTTAATAACTGGTCCCAGCAGCCTTGGGCTTCCCATTAACTTGTATTTAGTGAGCACCTCCTGGGAACTGGGCCCCATCCAAGGGCTGGAGGTGGAGCAGGGAGCACCCCCGGGCCCCCAGGGGTAGTGCCACCACCAGCACGCTGACTCTGCAGGCATCCTCTGAACTGGCCAGGCAGAGCAGCCGAGTGCTGGGAGCCGCCCGCAGGCCCCTGGGTAGAGGCCCCTGAAGTCCCTTAGGCGCTGCCTTCCCTGTTTCTGCCCCGCATTTGCCACACCTCCCCCGTCAGACCTAAGACAGGAGGGGTCTCTAGGGTGAAGCCTGTAGAGCTGATGAGGTCACAGGGCATGAGGGGACAGAGAAAGGAGGGTCCTCAGGCTGAGCCAGGAGAGGCGAGGACAGGATGGGGCCTGAGAGGGACATCCTGAGAGTTCAGGAAGGGGTGTTTCAAGAAGGGCTTGCGGGGGCTACGAGAAGTGGGGCCCCGTACATACCCAGGAGCCAGCAGGCGGAGCCATGGCTCAACTTCGTGGAGTCGATGTGTCTTGCAGGGATGGGGCACAGTACACCCTTAGGGCAGGGGCCCCAGCCCCAGAGCCTGGCTCAGGCCTTGTGCCCTGAGTTGCCCCCAGCTGCTAAGTGCAGCAGGAGATGGACATGAGGGTGACTTAGGACACGAGACCTCCTTGGGGTGTGGAGACCACAGATGACCTCCTGGAGCAAGTGGCCAGGGCCAGGGTGAAGGCTCTGGAGCATGGGAGCTGACCTGGGGAAGTGAGAATGAGGGGCCCATCGGGGACACTCTGGGGCAAGAACAGGGGCAGGAAGCAGGGAGTGGGCCTGCTAGGGGAGCTGCAGGGCTGGCATGGGCGGCAAGTGGTGGAAGCTGCGGACTGAGAGGCTGCGTGTTCGAATCCCTCTTTCTTTTGTGCACAGGGGACAGCAGCTAATGACCCACTTCTGTGGTGAGGTACAGGGTGCCCCTGTCCTGGCCCCGCTGTTGTCCTCCCCCAGGACGTGGGCCTGCAGTGTGGACGGTCAGCCCCCTCCTGCATGCCCACTTGGGCCAGTAGAGCTGTCTGTGCTCTGTTGGTGCTTTTTAAGCTGCTGATAAGTGAGTCAGCCCGGAAGGGGGAGAAGGGGGGCTTAGGGCCAGGCCAGAGGCTGGGAAGCTCAGAGCAACTCAGGGAAGTGCAGCTGGAGAGGGTCGGTGTCCTTGGAGGTGTGGTGCCTACCTCGAGTGTGTGGAACGGCCCCAAGAGTGGGGTCCGTTGTGGACTGACGCCTCCTGGGGAACAAAGATGAGAAACAGGAAAGCGCCCCACCCCCACGCCGTGTACTTCCAGCTCTGTTGTTTGATCCGCAGCTGAGGCGGAGCGGGGAGAGAACATGCGAGAGAGACGTCCACCCTTGCCTGCCCTACGTGCTCTGACTGGGGATGGAACCCGCACCTTTTAGTGGACAAGACAAGACGACGCTCCAACCAACCAAACCACCCGGCCAGGGCCAGCTCTGTTGTTTTATGTAATAAAATGTCACTTGGGGAGGAAGTTAGCAATTTGTCCTGGTTTCTAGGAGAAAACTGGTGTCTCTGACCCTAACCTTGCTAATTTTGGTTTTCTATAATGAGGAACTCATGTCGAGTGGCTCCTGGAGGCCTGAGACGCCCCATCCGCACTCTGCATGGCATTCAGGCCGCTTTCAGCGCAGACAGACCTTGTTTGGCTTCAGTGCTTTTTGCTGCTGCATCAGGAATCTGTCCTGTGGGCGAAGGGCCGAGTTTTATTTCATGAGAGAATAGACACTAGCTTCCCTGTGGAGTTCAACTTCATTCCAGCAGGCTGTTGCTCTTCATGGAGAAAGTGTGGATCCCAAGTCGGTGGCCCTGACT
>PVKM010023091.1:0-21389 GCA_004027735.1 Carollia perspicillata | reverse complement strand
AGCTATTGGGCTCATTTTGCATTATAGCCACAGACCTCAGATAGAAACTCAGAACAGTCTAGCCTCAGTCCTGTTGCACTCTCCTCCTGTCTTCTTTCTCTAGATCACCAAAACGGCTTTCACACCCGCAGTTGTTTCACTCTTTCCTTGCATTTTCTTAACCCACTCCAGTCAAGCCTCCTTCTCATCTACCCCAATGAGACTGCTTATGTTAAGACTGTAAATAATCTACATGTTGCCTAATCCAGTGACAACTTGATTGTTTTTGACTTTGACTCTCATTTACTTTCAAAACATTTGACCACTGTCTCCTTGAATTATTTTATTCTCTTGGCTTCCTTGACAATTTACTTACTAGTTTTTCTATTCAACAACCATTCATTCCTTCTCAGACTCATTTAACAATTTCTTTGCTTTCTTTTTTTCTCAAACTTATTGGGGTGACATTGGTTAATAAAATTATACAGGTTTCAAGTGTGCAGTTCTATAACACATCACCTATATATTGCACTGTTTTTACCATCCAAAGTGAAATCTCCCTTTACCATATATTTGCCCTGCCTTATTCTTTACCACCCTCAAAGCCCCTTTTCCTCTGGTAAACTCCATACTGTCATCAGTGTGTATGAGTTTTTCTTTGTTTGTTTTCGTATTGGTTCATTTGTTGCTTTTAGTTTTATATCTCACATATGAGTGAAATCATATGGTTATTGATTTTTCCTGTCTAACTTATTTCACTTACATCTATCTGATTTCTGTTTCACCTATATGATATTTTCATGGTCCATCCATGTTGTCACAAATGGCAGTATTGCAACTTTGGGCTGAGTGGTATTCCATTGTGTATATGTACCACATCTTCTTTATCCACTCATTGATGGAAGGACACTTCAGTTGTTTCCATGTCTTAGCCACCATGAATAGCGCTGCAATAAACATAGGAGTGCATGTATATTTGCAAATAAGTGTTTTCAAACTTTTTGGGTAGATACCCCGAAGAAAGGTTCCTAGGTCATTTGATAATTCTATTCTTAATTTTTTTAAAAAAAAAATCCATACTGTTTTCCATGGTGGCTATACCAGTTTATATTCCCAACAGCCATGAATGAGCATTTGTTTTTCTCCACAACCTCTCCAATACTTAGTATTACTTGGCTTGTTGATAACAGCCATTCTAAAAGGTGTGAAGTGGTACCTCAGTGCAGTTTTTATTTGCATTTCCCTAATAGCTGGTGAAGTTGAGCATCTTTTTATATGTCTGTTGGTCATTTGTATGTCTTCTTGGGAGAAGTGTCTGTTCAGGTCCTCTGCCCATTTTTTTATTAGATTTTTTGTTTTTTGTCATTGGGTTGTTTGAGTTTTTTATATACTTTGACCCTGAATGCACTCAATCTTGTCTACTATGTATCTTAATATTAGAGTGCCCCCAACTCTGTTCTGAGACCCCTCATTTTATCTATCACACACAACCTACAAGTGATCCAAGCCAGGCTCCTGGTTTTAAATTTTATCAGTTTACCCAAGACTCCCAAGTCTATATCTTTAATGCTAACCTCTCCCCAGATTTCCAGATTTGCATAACAAACCATCTACTTCATATTTCTTCTTGGATGTCTAATGAGCATCTCATACTTACGGCCTAATCAAAACTTTTATTTTTATCTTCAAAACTGCTTCTTCACCAGTCTTCCTATCTCAGTATGTAGCACTGTTACATACTTAGTTGAATCAAACCAAAAATCTTAGCATTATCTTTGATTTTTCTCTGTACCTCGTCACTTCCCCTCCCTCCAGGCAATCCTTCAGAAAACCCTGACAGGTCTATTTCCAAAACATACCCTAAATCTGCTCCTTCTTTCCATTACCACCCTAGTCCATAGTACCTCACCTCCTGTCCAGACTACTATAATAGTTTCCTGGTTGGTCTCCCTGCTTTTACTTTGGTTTCCCTGTAATTCATTCACTACACAGCATCTAGGAACAACTTTTAAATATGCAAATCAAATAATGTCACGGTCCTCCTTGTTTGTAGCTTCCCTGTCAAATTACAATAAAGTCCATATACCTTATCCTAGCTCACACATGCTGTTTATCTGACCCCACCCACTCCTCTACCTTCCCGTTTTAACAGTCTTCCCTTGGCTTAATATGCCCCAACCTTCCTGACCTTTCATTCCATAATTGCACAAATCTTACTCCTGCCTCTGCACCAACCAATTCTTATTTAGGAAATGTTTTACCTCTAAGATCTTGTGGCTAATTTTGTGCTGTTCATACTGTACCTTAAAAATCACCTCCTCAGAAATTCCTTCAAGGAGCACCTCATCTAAAGAAGCCTCCAGTCACAAAATAAACAAACAAAATAGAAATAGACTCATAGATACAGAGATCAGAGTAATGGTTGCCAGACAGGAGGAAGGTTGGGGGCTGAGTGAAAAAGGTGAAGGGATTAAGAAGTTCAAATTTGTGGCCACAAAATAGTCACAAGAACATAAAATACAGCATAGGAAATATAGTTAATAATATTGTAATAACTGTATATAATGCCAGGTGGGTATTGGAAACCTCAAGGGGAACACTTTGTAAAGTTTGTTATTGTCTTACCACTATGCTGTATGCCTGAAACTAATACAAAATAATATTGAATGTAAACTGTACTTGAAAAATAAATGAATAAAGTGGCCTCCAATCTACTATATCACCCATTTTTATTTTCTGTATAGCAGAAATTACCACTTCTGACTTCTGTTTTTGTCTATTTACGTATGTCTCCCCAACAAGAATGTAGATTCCCTGCACACGAGAATCTTGTCTCTTGTTCACTGCTGTACCCCCAATGATTAAAACAGAGCTCAACCCATGATTAGCAATAAATATTTGTTGAAGAACGAATAAAGAAAGGAAAGAAGAAAGGAAAAAAATGTGTAATGGCTTGAATGTTTGTATTCATTCAACTTTCACATGTTGAAATCCTAACTCTCAAAGGTGACGCCTTTAGTAGGTGGGCCCTTTGGGAGGTGATCAGGTCATGAGGCTGGGGCCTGTATGAGTGGGATTACTATTCTCACAAAAGAGACCATAGAGTGCTCTCCAGTTCCTTCCTCCATGTGAGAATACAAGAAGTTTGCAATCCAGAAGAAAACCTTCACTGACCATGCTGGCACTCTGATCTCCAGCCTCCAGAACCCTGAGCAATAAATTTCTGCCACCCAGTCTGTGGAATTTTGTTATTGTCACTCAAGCTGACTAAAACAGACAGTATATAATTATTCCTATAAGAGTTGCCTTACAGATTTCCTCAAACTACTATCTTCCTACTTGTGAAGATGTGATCCCAATACAACAAGCTTGAGAGAAATCCAATAGTTTTTATCCAGTTTGATATTCTATTTTCTTTTGCAATAATATATATGTATGTTTGATTATTCAAAATTTCCCAGTATTTATGGGAAACAACCTATTCCCAGCCTTCTACAAATTAGAACATTTTTCCTCTTGTTAATTTCTCGTGTGGCGGCCAAATATTCATTTGCAGTTTGAGGCAAACCCATGAAAAATCACAACAGAACAAGCAAAGTGCAGGTGGTGGGTCTGTGTAAGTAGGGCAAAAATAATTTAGAGATTCTAAGGAATACACACAGGACTGAATACTAAGCAACTATTTGGCATCAAGTAAAAGTTTTTTCTTAACTAAGTATTCCTTTTTAACAAATTGTGTTAGCATTATGGAACCAACTACCTGAAGCCTTGTATCAGTTTGTGTCTCTTTCAGCCCTTCAGGGCAGATGACGTGAAAGGCAACGCTGAGGACTTCAAAGAAGTGGAGAGTTACAGGAATTCTGCAGAAATCCCTACTGGTTTTCTTCATACTCTAGTTGACTTGGCTGACCTCAGAAAAAGTATCAGGTCTCCACTAAATTTCTTTGGAAGCAGGTTAAGGGAAAAATCCCAAATAATAGCTATGTTTTAAGATATATGAAAAATAATGTTCTTAATATATATGTGATAGGCCACTGCCAAGCCTATTGCATTTAAACCACAAGTTGGTGGAGTACAAAATAGACTATGGAATCACGTAGAGATAGCATAAAAATTTCCATCTATGATAATAGGGTGGAACTCTTGAGTGCTGATGTGGCTCCCCCCATCATGTACAGAAAGTTCATAGTTGGGACTTTCTGACTTGGTAGACTTCTCATTGCAGGTAGGTTTTCTAAAAGCACACATTTTGGGAACTAGGAAGGCTATGGGGATCCAGGATAACTCATTTTTTGATCTTGCAAATATCTTTACATTGCCTGTTTCCAAAGAAGAGGGAGAAGAAGAAGGAGAAGAAGAAGAAGAAAAAAAAAGGAAGGAGAAGAGGAAGAACCAGTAATAAATCAAACTGAAACTGATATTAAATCAAATCCAAATTATCATTCTTATCAGTCTTCTGACACCAACCTGTACAGCCCCTAGCTGAACAGCCATCCAAATGTAGTAAGTTATCTAAGGCAATGTGGATGAATTGTAGAAATGGAACTGGAGGGGAGCGAAATTTGCCACCACAAATTATGACTCTTTAACATAAGGGAAATTTTAGACTGGTTATTTTTAAGAAAGAACAGATATAGCAGAAGCTCTAAAAACCAAGTACTGTAGAAGTTACCCTTTGTAAGACACATTAGTATGTAAAAGGGAAATCTCCATTGATAAGGGTGTCTCCCTCTCTGTAGCAAAAGGAAAAGGACAACAATCTCTAGAAACTCTTACCAATAGAGAAGGCAATGACATATCTGCAGAAAAACCTTACCCTTGTCTACTGTGCCTTTCCTGGTAACCCCCCATAACTGACTCTCCCCAGTCTCAACCTCTTCTTTTGTCTTTAGCTGAAATGGTATTTAAGGTGATGGCTTCTTAATTTTGGAGAGTTACTCAGTCTTCCTAGGTCTTTCCCATGTATACGGCCAGTATACATGTTATTAAACTTTCGTTTGTTTCTCTCCTGTTAATCTGTCTTATGTAAATTTAATTATTAGACTAGCCAAAGAACCTAGAAGAAAAAGTTTTTCCTTCCCTACAGAACTAATATCTGAAGCCGCATTCTTATGTGCTTCTGAAATACATTTGTGTGGTCAGGTAAAATCATTTAACAAGTTTGGTAGAGAGATGTCATCTGAGCATCGGTGTGTCCCTCTAAGCCCTAAGTTCTCAGAGGCCACCTCAGTGGGTGGGGAGAAGCAAGAAACCAAGGCCCTACATTATTCACTCTTGCATAGATTGATTGATTTAGCTTTACTTTTTTAGTTTTACATAATAGGGTTCTGAGTAAGATTTGTTTCAAAAAAGAAAAGAAAAGAAAAAGAAAATTATCAGTATTATCAGTCAGGGGCCCAAAAGGAAAACTGCGGTTGAAGATATTTTAAAGGAGGGGACTATTTAGGCGGGTATCATCAGAGGTTAGGAAAACCAGGAAGAAATGGTAAAGCAGGCGTCACCATACGTCTAGTTGAACTAGTGCCCGAAGGGGCAAGACGAGGGAGCAGTAACCAGAGAACTATGAGAGAGAGCTAGGAGATAGGAACTGTGACCTTCAGCAGAGGAATGTTTAGAAAATTCCTAGACATGGAAGGGAGAATACCAAGGGAGTATAAGTCATGGCCTCGCTCTCTTTCTACATTCTGGATTTCTTGCTGGAAATTTCCACTGGCCCACACTAAAGAGGAGACAAAGGGCAAGGGAGCCCGTAGCTGCACCAAGTAGATTAAGTTCAGCCTCCAGCGGCACAACAGTTGAGACCTTGAGTTAAACAGGAGTTAAGCTCTCCTCCCTCTAAAGAAATGCAGGAAAATAAACTAGATTCTATATGGTCATATGTGCTAGATCTAAGTTATTAAGAGCAAAGAGTGTGGTCCAAAGCTAGACATGTCATATATGATGTCTACAGCTCTACATTGAATATCATAGATGAGTTCAGTGAGGATCAGAAGTTTGAAACATATCCATGACTACAAAATTGTGATTCCTTCCATATACCACATTGAAAGGAAATATGTAAAATGATGGTCAACAATTTTAAAACTGTTTTCATTTAAAAGGTTCTGAAAATGGACGGAGGGGATGATTACACAACAATGTGAATGTACTTAATAACACTGGAGTGCACACTTGAAAATGATTAAAATAGTAAATTTCATTATTATATTTTACCACATATTTTTAAAAAGAAAGAGATTGAGATTTGATACAGAAGAGGAAGTGTAACATGAAAGAAAAAGGTTGGAATGATACAAGGGACCAGGAACCAAGGAACACCAGTGGCCTACAGACACTAGAAAAGGCAAGGAAACGATCTCCCCCGGTCTCTTCAGTGGTATCCCTGTATGCTGGCCCCCAGAACTGCACGATCTCTGATGCTTAAAAAAACACACCTAACTCTTCAATGAGCAGTATATGCATTGAATATAGAACTTATTGATGGTGACACAGCATGTACCCAATATCTGTAAATGAGTTTGGGAAGGAAGAAAGAAAAGATAGAAAAGAGAGAAAGAAAAAATGAAGTTTCAGACCAGTTATTGGTAGTAAACTTCTTGGGTAAACCATGTAAAACATGTAGCCTCTTTTTTTCCATAACCGGTGATTTTAATCTGATCTGCAAATTCTTTGACACTCTCCCACCAAAAGGTAGAATTGAATTCTCCTTCCCTTGAAAGTAGGCTGGACCCTGTGACTTGCTTCAAATGAATGGTCACTGTGTGACTTCTAAGGCTAGCATAAAGCTGTTAAACAAATACAAGTGAGGTATTTTATTATGTAATTGTTAGCTCAATATGCCTTCCAAGAAGTTCCCTTGTTTGAATAAGTCATGTCATGAACTTGCACTTCAAGCTTCTAGTACTAGAAATACTCAACTTTGGAAGGATGTGCCAAAATGTACACAGAAGAGTGGCTGATGTTATTATTTATTGATTTTAATAATTTGGCTAAACAAGGTGGTCCGACCCTAGACTTTCAGCTACAGGACCGTTATTACCTACCTCCCATACATTCGCTGTCTTTCTTTTTAAGATTTTATTGACTTATCCTTAGAGAGAGGGTAAGAGAGGGAGAAAGAGAGGGAAATAAACATCAATGAGTAAGAGAAACATCAATCAGCTACCTCTCACACATGCCCTGACCAAGGACCAAGCCCACAACCCAAGCATATGCCCTGACCGGGGAATCAAACAGGTGACCAACCTTTCCACTTGTGGGATGACGTCCAACCAACTCAACTATGCTGGTCAGGGCATTTTATGCATTCTTGATGGTTTACCAGACACTCTAAGATTTCTATTACTACATAGTATTTATTTGCTGGGATCCCCAAATTTGCAGTCTAGCTCTCATTTAGAAATATGAAACCCAAATGTTTAATAGCCTATCAAATAAATCCACTTTGATATCCCACAGAATCCTCAAGCTCAATTCAAAATGTCTAAACTGGCTTTTTTTCTGTCCAGACTTCATTCACTTCCCTACCTGCTCCTGGGTTCCTGTGTCACTGCTGGTACCACCATGCCCAACCTAGAATTCCAAATGTCATCTTTGTTCCACTTTTATTTCTACCTATATACAATGAATCACACAGTCTTGTGAATTCTAGCTCACATCACCCCATTTTCAAATCACTCCATTCTAATCCAAGTTGCCGACTTGTTTTATTTTGGTCTTGCATCCCTCTACTTCATTCTCCACAACGCAGCCAAAGTGATCTTTCTAAAACACATGGTTACTCCCCCTACTTAAAATTCCTCACTAGTCCCCATTATTTCGAGGATAAAATTCCAAAGTCTTTACTGTGGTTCGCAGTGCCTTCGCATGCTCCTGCCCGGCTACCACTCTACCCTCAATCTCTGTACATTATTTTATTTACACTCTCACTTCAGGCATGCTGAATGATTGCAGGTTTCTGCTTCATCACAATCTGTCCCTTACTTCTATGCCATTCCATATCCCGGCAATGTTTCCTACATTCATACTCGTTTTGTCTGTCTAATTCCTACTCATCCTCAACTCTCACACCATTCCCCAGACTAAGCTTCATGGCTTATATGTTCCTTCAGTTTGTACTCAACCCTATTATGGGGGGAAATAGAATTTCACAGACTCAAAACACTCTGGGGTACAAGACAAGTTTGGCCTTAAGGTGCCTCGTTCCACTACCTGCTCCTGTTCTGAATGCAGAACCACTTCACTCTGCTACCTCATCCAATTGTCCAGTTTTCAATTGTAATTGGCTTCCTGGGTAGATTTGTCTTTAGAAAGTAAATGTGCTGGTCCAGTTGATGCAAGCATAACCATCCGCGTGAATATTTTATTGACCATTGTAAATTAATAAAATGACATTTCAGTCTCTGTAAGCTTGGCTAATACAAATTTGCCAAGAGAAGATTTTACTTTTAATGTGCTGACAAAACTTCAAGTTTTGAGCCTGCAAAGTAAAGATTCAGAGCTTGTACCCCAGTGGATGTATTAATGTAAATGAACTTCTTGAGGTCTCTTGACAGTTAGCCAGCTAGTATGTATCCCTAGGCAGCACAATCAGAATTATGACTTGTATTGAATTTAGACCTAGCAGTTTTCCATCTCCTCTTACGATTTGATAGAAATTTACTGGTACAAGATTCCAGAGGGCATCTCATTCAAACAGTGCATTGCTTAAGTCCATGGATTTCTTACAGTAGTCTGAAAATCTAGAGTATTTTAGTCAGGGCTCAAGTAAATAATCCCTCGTGAAACACTAATCTGAAAATGTCTTACCAACACAGTGATGGTAGCATGAGCAGGCAACGAGAGTTGATAAAGCACTTAATATAATTGTTATCAATACTAAAATTATTATTGTGTAAAATATATTCTGGATAGACAAATCTGTCTCTCTCTCTCTCTCCTTCCCTTCCTGCCTTCCCTCCCTCCCTCCTTCCTGCTTCCTGCCCTCCCTCTTCTATCTATAACTATTCTATTAAGAAAGTGTTTCTTTGTTAAAAGAAACAAAGCCTACCCGGTAACTCAGGGCTATCACCTCATTCATGTTATCACTTCTAAATGGCATTAAAATATCTTTAATGTCAACATTTGCAATATTACAAAAAATAACATGTGGTATACTTCCTAAAAATATTTAAGGACAATGCTTGTTACAGGTTAGTTGGCTAAATTGGATCCAAAAATATTTCCTATTTGACAGAGTTTGGCTACTATATGAAATGGACACTAAATTCACAGAAAACAAGCAAATAAATTAATCTGGGAAGATAATTAAAAAAGAATGTAAAAAAAATACAGTCTCCCTTCTTTCTCTCCCTTTTAACTTATAGGGGAGAAGAAACTTTTCCTCTCTCTTCTTAGCTTGAGTGCAACTTAAACTAACAGTAGACAGATTAACAGGAGGAGAAAAGGCATGAAATTTTTATTGATGATTATAAGTATATGTGTATAAGGACTTCACAAAAAGAAGAGAAAAGTGACTAGACTCAGAGGCTATATAATTTTAACAAAGAGTAGTGATATATTCTGTCTGGAGAAGTGAGTAGATGAAGTAAAGGGGTTTTGGGCTTTCAGGGCAGATAAATTTTGTGAAAGTGACTAGGAAATATATGGAGAGATCTAATGGAGGATAAAGGTTATTTTAGTAATGTTTGCTTATGCAGACTCATTTCCATGCCAGCTCTCCATCTCCAGTGTGATTAATTAATTAAACAAGGAGGCCATTAGATCAATGTGGTCTATATAAAAACAACAACAACAACATAAGCCTGAAACGCCTTAAGATAAGGAAATCAAAATCCAAGGATAACCAACCCCAAGCAACCAGCTAGGCTTTCCTGAATAGTGCAACCACTTAAGATATAGCCAATCAAATAATTTCCTTGTTTCCCTCTCTACTTTATAAAAGTCTTGTCCCTAGCTACTAATACTCTTAACCACTTCTGGTTCGGTGCTGCTCAACTCAAATCAATTTATGCTCAAGTCTTAAAATTTTTAATATGCCTCAGTTAATGACAGGTGATGAGAATAGCTCTCCTCATTCTGCTACAGAAAAGGGGAGAAATGTATGCCCTATTTTTAAGCAGAAAAAGAAAGGGCAGAGCACTCTTTGGGGAAAAAAGATTAAAGAAGACAATTCAGGTTATACAAACCTGAACCATTTTGTTTAACACTTTATGAAGTGGACATCCTCTTTTTGTAGAACTACAAAAATGGGGCAGAAGGCAAGAAGCTTTCATAGGATAAAGAATAAAGAACAATGGAGAAACAAGTAAGAAATATCTGATTGGCTGGGGCAACAAGGTGAAATTTATTTGGGATAAGAATGCCCAGAGTAGGCTTGGCATTTGGCGGTAGGCTGACTAAACATAGTGGGTTTCTGGTCAAGTGAAGCAATTATAAGGACATGAAAGTTATGTAAGTTTGGCTGCTGATATGGCACCCTGGGCAGGAATGACTCCATCTTAGGTATAGAAATTTATTTCAAAAGTTCGAATTCTATCTGCTTTTTCTCAATTGCTTTCAGCTCTAAATAATCAATATTAGGTTGATTCTATTCAACCTAATATCTCTCTCCAAGGTTGTAGAACATGGTATAACCTTCAAAAACAATTATTAATTTTGCCCAATTTATTTGAAGTTCAAATTGGCAATTTTGTTCTGGTAGATAGCAGATATGCCACCACAAAATATACCTCTTTGGTTTCGGATTCTTTTATCTGATTATATTAAGAAACCGCGAAATGCAAGGGAAGCTCTGAAAGCAAGAATGGAAGTTATCTTTTTGTGGGGGATATTTGCTTTTATAAAGGAAACCTCCATCTATAAGAGTATTTCCCTCTCCCTACCAGAAAAACTGGCCTGACTAAATCACAGGCTACTCTATCAGTGAGGAAGGCACCAACTTAAATCTGCATAACAAAGTTTACCATGATTTTTCTAGTAATCTCTCCCCTCCTTAACACACACACCTTTTGTTCTGTTGTTTTTAGTCTCAGATGGCACTTAAACAGGTGACTTAGGCCACATGGAGGAATTACTCACTTTTCCTTGGGTATTTACCATGTATACATGAATTATACATGTTAATACACTTCTATTTATTTTTCTGTTGTCAATCTGCCTTTTATTACAGGGTGTCTAAGCCACTAATTTAGAAGGATAGAGAGAAAATTATTTTTCCTCTTCTATAGGTCACACACACAAAAAAAAAACAACTACAAGGGCAGCCACTATCACTTCTATTCAACAAACATATTGGAAGTTCTGGCCACAGAAATCATGCAAAACAAAGATATAAAAGGAATCTAAATCAGTAAGGAAGATACAAAACTCACTTTTTGAAGATGACATGACACTATATATAGAAAACCCCATAGACTCCACCAAAAAAAAAAAACTGTTGAAAATAATAAATGATTTCTGTAAAGTGGCTGGATGCAAAATCAATATACAGAAATATGTTGCATTTCTATACAGCAATAATGAACATTCAGGGGAAGAAATTAAGAAAACAATGTCTTCACTACCTAAAACACTGTACATATTCAATGCAATCCTTATTAAAATACCAGGACTTCCGGTCAAGAAGGAGGCATAGGCAGACATGCTTTACCTCCTTGCACAACCATAACAAGGATTACAACTAACCTCAAAACAAAAAACACCCATAACTGACAGAAAATTGAACTGCATGAAGGTCCGACAACTAAGGATTTAAAAAAGAAACATTCATCCAGATTGGTAGGAGGGCTGGAGATGAGAAGCTAGGGTGGAGAGGATATGGCATGTCTTGTCAACGAGGGAGCAGTGGCCAGGTTGTTGTGGCAGTAGTCAGTAAAACAGCCAGTCCCACATTAGGCATACCTGGAGAGCGAGCCCCAAGCCAGACCAGGAAACCCAGGGTTCCAGCACTCGGAAAATAAAGCCTTGTAACTCCTGGCTGTAAAAACCAGTGGGGGTTGGGACAGTGGAGGAAACTGCTGGTCTCTCAGGAGAGTCTGTTTAGAGGGCCCAGAGGGTCCTACAATGTACACAAACCCACGCATTCTGGGAATCACCACCAGGGCAACAACTAAAGGGGCACCAGTTGCATAAGTGACTGGAAGCAGGAGTAGTGCCAAACAAGCCTCCAGTAGTCAGGTAGTAGCATTGCCCCCTCTGACCACTCCTCCAAATACAAAGCCACAAAGTGGTGAAGCAGGATATCCCTGTCCTGACAATTACCTAAGGTTCTGCCCTATACGATGTATAGGTGCACCAAGATAGGGATTCAAAGCAGCTCTACCTAATACACAGAAACAAACACAGGGAGGCTGCCAAATTGAGGAGACAAAGAAATATGCCTCAAATAAATGAACAAAACTCCAGTAAAAGAACTAAGTGAAATGGAGACAACCAATCCATCAGATGCAGAGTTTAAAATGCTGGTGATAAGGATGCTTACAGATCTCAATGAGTATGGCAGAAGTATAAGGGAAGAAATGAAGGTTACACTAAATGAAATAAAGAAAAATCCACAGGGAACCAACAGTGAAGGGAAGGAAACCAGGGTTCAAATCAACAAACCAGAACATAAGACAGAAATAAACAGTCAACCAGGACAGAATGAAGAAACAAGAATTTTTAAAAAGGAGGAAAGAATAAGAAGACTCTGGGACATCTCCAAACATGACAACATCTGAATCATAAGGATTCCAGAAGGAGAAGAGGAAGAGCAAGAAATTGAAAATCTTTTTGAAAAAATAATGAAAGAAATCTTTCCTAATTTGGTGAAGGAAGTAGATATACATGTTCAAGAAGCATAGAGACTCCCAAACAAGTTGGCTCCAAAGAGGATCACAATAAGACACCTCATAATTAAATTGCCAAAGTTTAATAATAAAGAGAGAATCTCAAAAACAGCAAGAGAAAAGTAGAGTGTAACCTTCAAAGGAATTCCCATAAGACTATCAGCTGATTTCTCAAAAGAAACATTGCAAGCAAGAAAGGACAGGCAAGAAGTATTCAAAGTGATGAGAAGCAAGGACCTACAACCAAGATGACTCTATCCAGCAAAGCTATAATTTAGAATGGAAGGGCAGTTAAGTGCTTCTCAGACAAGGTAAAGCTAAAGCCCTTATTACATGAAATGTTAAAAGGACTTATTTAAGAAAAAGAAGAAGATCAAAACTATGAACATTAAAATGACAACAAATTCACAACTATCAACAACTGAATCTAAAAAACAAAAGTAAACTAAGCAAATAACCAGAAAAGGAATAGAATCACAGAAATGGAGATTATCTGGAGGGTTATCAGCTGGGAGGGGGAAGAAGGATAATGGGGGGAAGGGTACAGGGATTAAGAATCATAATTGGTAAATACAAAAAAGACAGGTAGTTGTTCAAAACAGTATAGGAAATGGAGAAGCCAAAGAACTTGTATGCATGACTCATGGACATGAGCTAAGAGGGGAAATATTGCTGGAGGGAAGGTGGGGTACAAGCGGAGGGGGATAAAAGAGGAAAAATCGAGACAAGTGTAATAGCATAATCAATAAAGCATAATTCTAAAATTTTTTAAATCTTCCAAATTGAGCTACCAATTAATTAATTAATTAACTAACTAAAATACAAATGGTATTCTTCTCAGGACTAGGACAACTGATCCTAAAATTTATATGGAACCACAAAAGACCCCACAAAGCCAAATAAACCTGGAAAAGAACAAAGTGGGAGGTATCATGCTCCCTGACTCCAAACAAAACTACAAAGCTATTATAATCAAAACAATATAATACCATAATAAAAATAAATATATACATAAATGGAATAGAATAGAGACTCCAGAAATAAATCTTTGCTTATATAGTCAATTAATTACAACAAAGGAGGTAGGTATATATAATGGGGTAAAGACAGTCTCGTCAAAAAGTGGTGTAGGGAAAATAGAATAGATATAAAAAAATTAAATTGAATTATATTCTTAAATCATATGCAAAAAATAAATTTGAAATGGATTAAGGACTTAAATGTCAGACCTGAAACCATAAAATTCCTGGAAGAAAACCTAGGCAGTAAATTACTTGACATCAGTCTTAGCAATATCTTTTTAGATATGTCTCCATGGGCAAGGAAAAACAAACAAAAAAAATTAACAAACGGTGCTACATCCCAGATCCAGCAATACATTGAAAAGATCATACACCATGATCAAATGGGATTCATGCTAGGGGTACAGGATTGGTACAGTATCCAGAAATCAGTAAATATGATACACAACATAAACAAAATGAAAAATAAAAATCACATCATATCAATAGATGCAGAAAAAGCTTTTGATAAACATCTAGCACTCATTTATAATAAAACCCCTCAGCAAAGTGGTACTAGAGGTAGCACACTTCAACATAATAAAGGCCATACATGACAGATCACAGCCAACATCATAATCAATGGGCAAAAGCTGCAAGTGTTTCCCTTAAGATCAGGAACAACACAGGGATGACCACTTTCGTCTCTCTTATTCAACATAGTACTGGAAGTCCTAGCCATAGCACTCAGACAAGAGGAGGAAATGAAAGGCACCCAGATTCGAAAGGAGGAAGTAAAACTATCATTTGCAGATGACATGATACTCTATGTAGAAAACCCTAAAGATTCCACAAAAAAACTACTAGAACTGATAAATTAATTCAGTAAAGTAGCACAATAAAAAATACATATCCAGGAACCAGTTACATTTTTATATGGCCATAATGAACTATAGGAAAAGGAAACTAAGAAAACAATCTCATTCACAAGTGCTTCAAAAAGAGTAAAATACCTAGGAATAAATTAAACCAAGGATGTAAAAGACCTGTACTTGGAAAATTATACTGAAGAAAGAAATCAAAGAAGATACAAATAAGTGGAAGCATATATCATGTTCATGGGTAGAAAGAATTAACATCATTAAAATATACATACTACTGCCCTGACCCGTGTGCTTCAGTTGGTTGAATGTTGTCCCCCAGAGCAAAAAGTTGCCAGTTCAATTCCTGGTTAGGACACAAGCCTGGGTTGTGGGCCCAGTCCCTGGTTGGGGCGTGCAAGAAGCAACCATTTGAAGTTTCTCTCACACATCAATGTTTCTCTCCCTCACTTTCATTCTCCCTTCCCCTCTATCTAAAAATAAATAAAATCTTTTAAAAAAGGTACATACTACTCAGACTTCCAGCCAAGATGGAGGCATAGGTAGATACACTTTACCTTCTCACACCACTGAAAGGACAACAACAAATCTAGAAACAAAAAGTAACCAGAACTGCCAGAAAATCAAACTGTTTGGAAGTCTGACAACCAAGTAGTTAAAGAAGAAACATTCATTCAGAAAGGTAGGAGGGGCAGAGATGTGCAGCTGAGGTGGAAAGGACCAGGAAGGCAAGTTGGTAGCTGGAGGACTGGGCAAAGCAGTGACTGGTGGAGCGGGTGGCCCCACATCTGCATGCAGATAAACTGGGAGGAGCAACTGGGGAGTGAGACAGACCACACAACACAGGGTGCCAGTGTGGGAAAAAAAGCCTCAAAACCTCTGACTGAAAAAAACCTGTGGGCATTGAGGTGGCAGGAGACACTCTCAGCCTCACAGGAGAGTTTGTTGGAGAGACCCACAGGGTCCTGGAATGTACACAAGCCCACCCACATGAAAATCAGCACCAGAAGGGTCCAATTTGCTGTGGGTAGTGGAGGAAGTGCCTGAAAGCCAGCAGAGAGGAGACTGAGAAGCATTGTTCCCTTTCAGACTCCTCCCCCACATAGAGCGCCACAAGACAGCCAAATGGGTAGCCCCACCCTGTGAAATACATAAGGCTCTGCCCCTTACTACATAACAGAAACACCCAGCCAAAAAAAAATATGGCCCAAATGAAAAAACAGATCAAAGCTCCAGAAAAAAATACATCTAAGTGATAAGAGATAGCCAACCTATCAAATGCAGAGTTCAAAACACTGGGTAAATAGGATGCTCACATCCTATTCAGCTCAGTCACAAAATGGAGGAAAAAGTGAAGGCTATGAAAAGTGAAATAAAAGAAAATGTATAGGAAACAGACACTGAAGGGAAGGAAACTGAGAGTCAAAACAATGGTTTGGAGCAGAAGGAAGAAACAAACATTCAACCAGAACAGAATGAAGAAACAAGAATTCAGACAAATAAAGAGAGGCTTAGGAACCTTTGGGATAACTTTAAACATTACAACATTGGAATCATAGGGGAGCCAGAAGGAGAAGAGGAAGAGCAAGAAATTGAAAACCTATTTGAAAAGGGAATGAAGGAAAACTTCCCTAATCTGGCAAAGGAAATAGACTTCCAGGAAGTCCAGGAAGCTCAGAGAGTCCCAAAGAAGTTGGACACAAGGAAGCACACACCAAGGCACATCATAATTACATTATCCAAGATTAAAGATAAGGAAAGCATCTTAAAAGCAGCAAGAGAAAAGGAGACAGTTACCTACAAAGGAGTCCCATAAGACTATCAGCTGACTTCTCAAAAGAAACCTGATAGGCAAGAAGGGGCTAGAAAGAAGTATTCAAAGTCATGAAAGGCAAGGACCTACATCCAAGATTATTCTATCTAGCAAAGTTATCATTTAGAGTGGGCAGGCAGATAAAGTGCTTCCCAGATAAGGTCAAGTTAAAGGAGTTCATCATCACCAAGCCCTTATTGTATGAAATGTTAAAGGGACTTATCTAAGAAAAAGAAGATGATCAAAAATACAAACAGTAAAATGACAACAAACTCACAACTATCAACAACCAAACCTAAAAAAAAAACAAAAGCAAACTAAACTAAAAACAAACAAACAAACTAAGCAAACTAAACAACTAAAACAGAAATAGATTCACAGAAAAGGAGATCACATGGAGGGTTATCAGCAGGGAACAGGAGGGGGAAGAATGGTAGAAAAACTACAGGGTATAAGAAGCATAAATGGTAGGTATAAAATAAACAGGGGGAGATTAAGAACAGTATAGGAAATGGAGAAGCCAAATAACTTATATGTACAACCCATGGATATGAACTAATGTGGGGGAATGCTGGTGGGGGAAAGGTACAGGGTGGAGGGGAATAAAGGAGAGAAAAAATAGGCCAACTGTAATAGCATAATCAATAAAATATATATTTTAAAAAATGTGCATACTACCCAAAGAAATCTACAGATTCAATGCAATTCTACCAAGATACTAATGGTGTATTTCACAAAACTAGAAAAAAATTTCCAAAAATTTATATGAAATTAGTAAAGACCCAAAATAACAACAGCAATCTTGAGAAAAAAAGAACAAAGTTGGAGGAACCATGCTACCTGATAATAAACAATACAATAAGGATATAATAATCAAAACAGCATAGTACTGCCCTGGCTGGTTAGCTCAGTGTATTGGGTGTGGGCCTGTAAACCGAATGACCATGGCTCAATTCCCAGTCAGGGCACATGCCTGGGTTGCGGGCCAGTTCCCAGCAGGGGATGTACTGAGAGGCAACCATACATTGATATTTCTCTCCTTCCCTTCCCTTCTAAAGATAAATAAAAATAAAATCTTTATTTAAAAAAAAGCATAGCACTGGCATAAAAGGAGACATATAGATCAAAGGAATCTAATACAGAGCACAGAAAGAAACCCACTTCTTTATAATTTATTAATATTTGACAAAAGAGGCAAGAACATACAACAGGGTAAAAATAGTCTATTCAATAATTGGTGTTAGAAATATTAAAGAGATACATGCAAAAAATGAATCTAGATCACCTTTTTATAAAATGCACAAGAATAAACTCAAAATGGATTAAAGACTTAAATGTAAGACTTGAAACCATAAAAATCCTAGAAGAAAACATAGGCAATAAAATTTTGGACATTTCTCGTAGCAATATTTTTTTCTTGTATATCTCCTTGGGCAAGGGAAATAAAAGAAAAAATAAACAAGTGGGTCTACATCAAACTAAAAAGTTATGAACAACAAAGGAAACCATCAACAAAATGAAAGGACAATCCACAGAATGGGAGAACATATTCACCAATATATCTGATAAGGGGTTAATAATCAAAATTTATAAATAACTTCTAGAGCTCAACACCAAAACAATAAACAATCCAATTTAAAAAATGTTCAAATGACCTGAATAGGCACTTCTCCAAAAAGGACATACAGATAGCTATAAAAAAGATGCTCAATGTCTCTAACCATCAGAAAAGTGCAAAGTGAAACCACACCTCAAACCTGTCAGAATGGCTGTCATCAATAAATCAACAAACAACAAGTGTTGGGGGGATTGTGTAGAAAAGGGAACCTTCATATATTATTGGTGGAAGTGCAGACTGGTGCAGCCACAGTGGAAAACTGTAAGGAGTTACCTCAAAAACTTAAAAATGGATCTGCCTTTTGACGCAGTGATTTCACTTCTGGGAACTTATCCAAAGAAACCCAAAACAATAATTTGAAAGAATATATGCACCCCTGTGTTCATTGCAGCATTATTTATAATAGCTAAGATTTGGAACAACCCAAGGGTCCATCAGTAGATGAGTGGATAAGAAAGATATAGTAAATTTACACAACGTAATATCACTCGGATGTAAGAAAAAAAATTAACAAGGAAATCTTATCCTTTGCAACAGCATGGATGGACCTGGAAAGCAGGATGCTAAGTGAAATAAGCCAGTCAGAGAGAGACAAGTACAATATGATTTCAGTCATAGGTGGAATCTACTGAGCTAAGAAGCAAAACAGAGATAGACTCACAGATGGAGAGTGGGCTGACAGCTGTAGGGAGGTGACGGGTTGGGTGGGGGAATGGAGAGATTGAGCAAAAAAGAAAAAAAATCAAATGGACTACATCAAACTGAAAAGTTTCTGCTCATCAAAACTATCAACAAAACAACCTACTGAATAGGAGAAGATATTCACTGATAATACATCCTGCAAGGAGTTAATATCCGAAATATATAAGAAATCCATACAGTTTAATATAGAAGAAGCAAAAAGTTGGATTTAAAAATGGGCAGAGGACCTGAATAGACATTTCTCCAAAGAGGACATACAGATGATCTACAGACCCATAAAAAGATACTCAACTTCATTAATCTTCCCATAAATGCAATCAAAACCGCAATGAGATACCAGTTCACACCTGTCAGAATGGCTGTCATCAAAAAACTCATTAACAAGTATTGGCAAGGATGTGAACAAAAGTAAACCCTCGTGCTCAGTCAGAAGGCTGGTAAATTGGTGCAGCCACTATGGAAAACAGCATGTAAATTTCTCAAAAAATTTAAAATAGAGCTACCATACAAGCCAGCAAAACCACTCCTGGGCATTTATCAGAGGGAAACAAAAACCCTAATTCAAAAAGAAATGCACCAGATGTTCACTGCAGCATTATTTACAAGAGCCAAGATGTAGATACAGCCTAGGTGTTTCAATGATAGATGAGTGAATAAAGAAAATGTAACACACACAAGCATGGACAGGCACACATGATGAAATATTACTCAGCAATAAAAAAGAATGAAACTCTAGTAGCTAATTGCTGTTAGCTGCAAGGATGAACCTAGAGGGTACTACTATGTTAAGTGAAATAAGTCAGACAGAGAAAGACAAATACCATAATATTTCACTTACATGTGGAATCTAAAAAAAAAAAAACCCTCAAATTAACAAACAAAACAAGACAGAAATAGATCCATAGACACCAAGAGCAAGTTGATGGTTTCCGAAAGGGAGGGAGCTAGAGGATGAATGAAAAGGAAAAAGCAAATGAACAAATTGATATGAGCTGAAAAAAATAATCAGAAAAAAATGTATTATGTAGTTAAGCCCATGATGGTTGCATGTGTACTGAACAGGTACAGACTTTTTAAATTGTAATTAGTGCCTAAACAACATAGAATAAAAAAATTCTATGTATGTTGAAATTGAATTATATGATTGTGACTGATATTTAAAGATAATAAATAATTTAGTCTTGTGATGAGAAGTAAGTGACAAAATCATCTTTAAATGCTTTTATATACCGCCCTGGCTGGTGTGGCTCAGTGGATTGAGTGCCAGCCAGAGAAACAAAGGGTCACAGGTTAGATTCCTAGACAGGGCACATGCCAGCCAGGTCCCCAGTAGCGGGTATGTGAGAGGCAACCACACATTGACTTTTCTCTCCCTCCCCTTACCCCTCCCTTCCCCTTTCTCTAAAAATAAACAAATAAAATCTTTAAAAATAATAAATAAATAAATAAATGCTTTTAGATACCGAAAATAGTTCTAACATAGCATATAACCAACTTAGTGGAGTAATTTTAATTGATAAGTTAAAGGAATTTTTAGGTAAATTAATATTTCTGTCTCTTAGTTTTGACAATCTTAGTAAATTTTAACCACTGAGAGGTAGAATAGATAAAGGAATTTTTTGTACCTTCCACTCTGACTTTGATAGTTGAAGACACTTGGAAAGATCAAGCCATTAAAGGGGTTCAGAACAAGCCTCCTCAAGATGTGCCACTTTGACACGCAAATTATTTTGAGCTGAAAGCAATGGTGACCCTGCTGGCTCATGAGAAACTTTCAATTCTCCCTTAATTAAAATTTGGGGCCTTGCATATAAGTTATGTTATTAGAGATAACATTTTACAGGCTGTCTATAGGATAGCACAAACATTTAATCCTGTGAGTGACATTCTCCCCTTGTGAAGCCCCTGTGTGCTTTCTTAGCCTTAGTTCAAGATACCATATGTCCTGTTTTAACGCTCTTTCTCTGAACCTGTCATGCATGTGGGTCTCTGACTCTCCTGTATGTGGGCTTGCTACATATTCACATGTAATTCAATTTGGATATTTTTTCTCATTAATCTGTCTCATGTCAAATTGATTACTAGACCAGCAGGAAGAACCTAACCTAGGAGGGTAGAGGAAAGTTTTCTTCTTCCCCCCACTCTTTAGAAAGGCCAAGTCATATTTTTAAGCATGTGTAGTATTTGCTGACCCTGATTAGGAAGTTGGCTTCAATAACTGTGCCAACAGTTTAAAGAAAACTATACTTATTTTTTTTAATCCTCACCCAAGGATATGTCCATTGAGTTTAGAGAGCGAGGAAGGGATGTGGAGAGAGAGAGAGAGAGAAACTAGGGATCAAACTTGTGACCTAGGTATGTGCCCTGACTGGGACTGAACCCTCAACCTTTTTTGGTACATAGGACAACACTCCAACCAATTTAGCCACCGGGCCAGGACAGAAAACCACATATATTTTTGTTTTGTTTCATTTTATTGTATTTAAATATTTTGGCTTGTTTCTGTTCTTTGGAAAATTATTAACTGCTCAAGTTTGGAAGAAGTGGATTTTGTATAAAAACAATATG
>PVKM010023090.1:0-21397 GCA_004027735.1 Carollia perspicillata | reverse complement strand
TCCCAGGGAGGGAAGTGAGTTCAGGCCCAGGGTCCCTGAGTCAGGAGAACATGGGCCCCTCCATCAGGAACTCAGGGGCCTGAGAGCTCACAGCCCCTTGCCAGGTAGGGGGCACATTGCCCACTTCTGGCCCAGTCTGCCTGTCAGTCCACCTGTCCACCCGCTGCTCTGGCTTGACAGGAGAGGGTCCATCTTGAAAGCAGCCCTGGAGCGGAGCGGGGGGGAGGGCCAGGCTGGAGAGGCTGGGCTGACCCCGTTTCTCCAACGAAGAGCCTCCCCAGGGCCACGCCCAGGCGCCATCTAGAACAGGGCCTTCAGCTACAGCAAAGAAGGCCCGTGGGCTCTGGCACCCCCCCACTCCTGGGGGACAGGGGCCAGGCCAGGGTCGGTCCCGGGCAGGCCCTGAGGAACGGTCCCGCAGCAGTCCACTCCGGACCCGGGCGCCCGGCTGTGCTGACGCTGGCCGGGGGCTCCGAGCCCCTGCTGCTCCTCCTGCCTGGGTGCCAGCCCAGGACCAGCCCCCAAGGCCACAACAAATGTTTCTTGGGTAAAAGTTCACACGGAAGGGATTCTGGGGTGGGGGCAGCCGGGCCTCCCCACCAGAATGCCCTTGGCCCAGGGATCTCCAGCAGATCGGCAGGCATCCTGCGGGGGCTAGTCTGGGTTCTGCAGACCTTGCAGACCCAACTTACAGCCAGGAGATGGCCAGAGGCAGAGGACACTCAGGGCGACAGTGAGTCCTGGCCAGGGGCAGCGAGGGCCCAGTGTGGAGCATGGCTCTGATTTCAGCAGGGACAGCCGAAGGGAGGCCAGCTCCACACCTGGCAGTGACCCTGGAGGTCCTGGCAGGCGACGCAACTCTCCAGGGAGACCCCTCTTGGACTGTGCCCAACCCCACCGAAGTCTCTGCCCCCACATGTTGGACTCTTGGGGAGCTAGGGAGCAGGGGGAGTTGGTTCCTCACAGTCGACTGCAATTCGAAAACCAATAACAGGAGGTCGCACCTGGGCGCCGCCAAGGTCATGCCCGTTCCTGCCAGGCGAATCCAGGGTATGGGGACGTGGCCGTAAAGTCACAAGGACAATGACTTGTTTGCACACACTCTACATGTCTCACCTCATTTAATTCTCCAACCGTCCTAGGCAGTGTGTGTGGGCACTGCCCCCTTTACTCTGAGGGACAGCAGACAGAGGGGGGCCAACCTGCCCAGCATCACCAGCCAAGAGGTGCCCGGGACTGAAACCCCATCGCTCCATAATGGCCTCTCGTCCTTTATTTTCACACATACACTTTCACATGCATGCACATGCTCACACATATATGCACTCACACACACGTGTGTGATTTCCACAGCTCTGAGTGAGGACACAGCAGCGTTTTGGCAGTTTGTTTTGCGGTTCCTTCCCTTGGTGGGGAGGCTGCCCAGGACCAAAACACACAAGAATCAGGGTCACTAAAGGATGCAGCTGGGGTCCCCCCTTCTACTCCTGTTAGCACCTGGGGTCCCCTCTCCCGCAGCCCTTCCCTGTGCTGAGGCACTGAGGGTGTGACCCAGAGCAGCCCCGGGGGCAGGAAGGCGGGGTGTGGAGTGGGGCACCACAGTGGGGAGTGGTGGGGCCAGCAGGAGCCCAACATCCCTGCCTCCACATCCCACCCTCACCCTCACGCACAGTGTGGTGCGCTCCCCACCTCCGGGAGGCAGAGTGGGGTGGTTGGAAGGTGAAGGGCTGTCAGCCATGGCTCTTCCTGGGCCCCAGACCCGAAGTCCTCTCTCCTGGCTCTGGACCCCCACCCCACCTTCCCCCCGCACCCTATGTCCTCTCCACCACCCCCTTGTCCCTTCTGGCTGGCTTTCCAGGGTGCTCCCTCCCGACTGGTGGCTCGGGCGGGTGTGGGGAATGTCAGTTCTGGGAGGTTATTGTTAGGACGGTCCCCATGGCAACGAGCATCACATCTGCAGAGCCAAAGTGCTTCAATGCGGGCTGGTTCTCCCAAAGAAGCCACAGCCTCCTCTGGTCCCCTCACCCCCAGGGTCTGTTGTGGGAGGGATGTCATGGCCACCACCTGTCCCAGCCATAGCCATCTGCCTGGAAGGGCAGGCTGCAGTCCCCCAGAGCAGTGAGACCCTAATCCACCACTCCCCAATCACTGGCCCTCGATGTGGCAGCCTGTGCCACCCCAGGCAGGAGGGCAAGTGCCTGAGACCAACAGAACACGTCCAGTAGCACTGTCACCCTGCATCGATCTGCAGCAAAGTGACCGCTGGAGAGTGGCCGGGCAGCAGCTGCTGAGTGCACACCTGGAGCCACTGGTGTTTCAGGGCCCTTGAGGCGGGGCCACTTTCTGTTGTGTGTTCACCTGTGTGCTGCTGGGCACCTGAGGCTCCCTCGGGAGTCTGCGCCACCTAAACACTAAGCAAGCAAGGCAGCCTAGCTAACCAGCAGACTGGGAGGTGGCCAGGGTCCGGCCCAAAGGTTAAGCCCAAGGTCCTGCAGGGATGGGCCCTGCAGACCTCCTCCTTCTCGCTAGCGGGCACTGTCCGTGAGAGGCCGCACTCCTGGGGTACAGGGTCCCCTGCTGAGCCCACCACTAGGCTGGGGCTCAGCCCTGCTCCTGCCACCACTCCTGCACCCTCCCAGGCCTGCAGCTAGCTGGGGTCCCCTTCCTGTCCAACATCCTGGCCTTGGGTAGGGTGTCAGCACCAGGCTCCTGGACCCAGGGCCACACAAGGCCAGGATTTGTTCCAACCCAGCACCCTGACTCAAAAGAAAAAAAGTACCGCAGAGGAAATGTCAAAACTGGGCTGAACTTTGAACATTAAGAATGTTTTTACTTATTATATTTGCACTAATTAAAAAAAGTCAACAAGAATTATGGGGAAACAAGCAAACCCAATGGTCCCAAGGAGGGAACAAGTCGTCTTCTCGGTGCCAGGGCCCAGGTGCACCACGCACTCCTCCTGCGTGGGAGGGAAGGAAACGTCGGGAGACACAGCATGTCCCCTCACTCCGGTGCTGGTTCCGTGTGTGCCCTGAGCCTGCATCCCTGCTGGGGGCCGGCTGCGTCCCACCCCCAGGCCTGGCATCCACCCGCAGTGCCACCCACACTGCGCAGTGGGACCGCCAGGAAGCGAAAAGGGCTTTGTGGGATGCGCACACTGGGTCCTGGGTGCCCCCGGGGCTCAGTTATTCAGGGTTTCGGAGGAAGGATTTGTAATAAAGACATGCAGAGCAATGCTATTTATAACCGAGAAAACTGGAAACAACCCAAATCGCCTCCCCCCCTGGCCGGGCGCCTGGCAGCTACGTGGAGGAGGGGATGGAGACGCCAGCACGTGATGCGGGAGGGAGAGCTCCGTGGAGACAGAGCCTTGTGCGTGGGGGGAGCCAAATATAACGCAGTTTGCACACAGCGCGTAATTACGGGACACTGCAGCCTGGCGTCCAAGGCCCCTCGTAGCCCTGCGTGCACGGGCACCCCTCACCTCGCTCCACAGGGGCTCTGGTGGTGGAGTCCACAGCAGCCAACGGGTGGGAAGTCAGCAGGGTGCAGGGTCTCCCCAGGACAGGGGCCTGCGGCCTCCCAGGAAGCAGGTGTGCTGGCCACCTGCACAGGGTTCAAATAGGGGACCAGACTGGAGGTCCTGGGCCTGGCCCCAGGGGTGCTCCCCACTGGCCCCCCTCTGCTTCCTCTGAGGGGCCCGAAGTTTCAGGGTCTCCCAGTGTCTGGTCTCCCCACCACCCAGGAGCCCTGAGGGCAGTGGATGGAGGAGGGGGCGCAATGGACCCTGAGCCCGACCCACAGAGTGGCGTGGCGCTTCCAGCCTGTCCTGCCCAGGCCCCAGCGGAGGTACCATGGCTGCTGCAGCATCTAGCCTCCCCAGCAGGTGGAGAGGGAGCCCCACACGAGGGACAAGGCCCCCACACCACAACTGCCCTGGCAAGCCACAGGGGCTTCGGGGTTCTGACACAGGAGGAGGGGCTGTCCATGCAGGAGGAGGGCAGGACTCAGCCAGGGGCTTGACAGACTGGCCCATGGGCCTAGACCCTGGCAGGGGTCAGCCAGGCACTGGGCAGCCCTGCCTGCACTTGGCCCCCTGTGGGAGGTAGGCCACCACTCAGGCCCCGAAGCTCCTGGGCTAGGTGGGCAAAGGCAGCTCCCGCTTCCCACCCCATCAGGTCTCTGCCACAGCGTCTGGCACCCAGGGCCCCCCAAACCCTCCAGTCCCCTCCTCCAGAGAGAAACGGCTGGAGCCGCACCTAAAAAATGCACATCTCTCCATCTCTGTGGTGTCGATATGAACACTAACAGTGGCCAGTGTTTGGCGGGGGCCAGAGCATCCACTTGGAAGGCTGGTTTGTAATCGGGATGTGGTGGCCCCTGCAGGTGAGAAGTGAGTGTGGGGACCAGGGCTGTGAAGAGCGTCCTCACCAAGGGACAGCAGAGGGGAGCAGGCTGCAGGGAAGGTGTCTGGTTCTGCTCAGGGCACGGGAAGGGCTCCGGCCCCACCACCTGCCGTAGTGGGTGAAGACAGGCCTGCAGGCCAGAGTGGAGAGGAGGCCTGGGGGCCTAGAGCAGAGGCACCGAGAGGGAGGAGCAGAAGCCACAGCAGAGTGACTGCCACAAGGAGGAGAGAAAAGGGCCGCTGTGGGTTCTCCGGGGGATGGGGCAGGGAGCCTGGGGGGTGGCAGCAATTACAGAGCAAGAGGGACCAGGAAGAAGGTGAGAGGACAGGAGACGAGTATCTGGGGAGCCCCAGGTGGGAGTGTCCATCAGAGAAAGGTCAGTGGGTCATGGGGCTGGGGCACCAGGGATCAAGGAGGGCATGGGGCCGGAAGTGGAGACAGCATTGCCTTCTCTGTCAGGAAGCTCACCTGGCCCTGGCTGGGTGGTTCAGTGAGTTGGAGCGTCGTCCCTACACCAAAAGGTTGTGGGTTCAATCCCCGGTCCGGGTGCATATGGGAGGCAACTGATTGATGTTTCTCTCTCACATCAATGTTGCTCTCCCCGCACCTTCTCTCTCTAAAATCAATAAACATATCCTGTATTTTTAAACATATAGTTTATTTTATTTTATTTATTTATCTTTAGAGGAGAAGGGAAGGAGAGAGGGAGAGAAACATCAATGTATGGTTGCCTCTCATGCATCCCCTGCTGGGAACTGGCCTGCAACCCAGGCATGTGCCCTGACTGGGAATCGAACTGTGATCCTTTGGTTCACAGGTCCCCGCTCAATCCACTGAGCCACACCAGCCTGGGCCATGTAATTTTTTTTTAATGTAAGATTCTACCGTAAGTAGCCATAACCCTAGACAAAGTGTCTGAGACAGCCATGGGCAGACGGTGCGGAGTGGACTCCCCAGCAGAACAATTTACAATCAATTGCTCAGCTCTCACCAGGGAACAACACCCGGCTGTGCCACCGAGGTCACAGGGACTGAGCCGGGGCAGGGGTGGGGGACCCAGGCTGCAGGCGGGGACTCGAGAGTCCTGGCAGATAGCCAGGCGGTGTGTGCACTGGTGGGGCGGTGCTGAGCATGAGCCATGGGCCCCGGGGGTGCCTCGGGATCCGGGAGGAGCAACGAGAGTGCACAGAACCAAATTCAGGTGACGTCTGGCGGTGGGGCAGAGGCTGAACTGCTCACGGCGACATCCCATGCTCCACAGAGGAAGGTGACAGAATATCAAGTTTCACAGCATGTCAGCCACAATGCCCAGGACATGATTTAAAAACACTGGGTAAACAAAGACACAGAAAAAAGTGATCCCAGGCCAAAAAAAAAAATCAGAAACTGAGAAACTGAACCCAAAATGACCCAGATGTTGGGCTTAACAGACTGTAAAGCCACTATTATAAGCATGTTCAAAGAATTAAAGAAAGATATTATTTTAATCAGTGAATGGATCAAAATGGGAGGTGTGCATCGAGGAGCATCAGCAGAAATGACCTCACCTGAAGGTTTGGGGTGAAAAGGCTGAGGTAAGGGGGAGTCCAGAGAGACCCGGGAAGAGTGGCCAACGGTCTCTCTCATGTAATCGGAGTCTGGGAAGAGTGTGTGAGACAGAGGCAGAATAAATATTTGAAGCTGTAATGGCCAAAAACCTCCCAAATTTGATGAAAAACATCAATTTACATATCTAATAATCTCAACAAACACCAATCAGCATAAATATACAGAGAACCACACTCAGACACCCACTGCTCTGGAAACCGAAGAAAATCCGGGAAGCAGCCAGAGAAAAAGGCACGTTATGCACAAGAAAGCTGCCGAGACGGCCACTGACTTCTCCCCAGAAACCGAGACAGTTAGGCAGCAATGAGACGACAGGAGCGAAGTGCTGAAGGAAGAAGTCGTCACCCCCCAAATTCTTATCCATTAAAAACATCCTTAAGAAGCAAGGTTGACATAAAGACATCCTTGCAAATGAAGTCGAGCGCCAGGGAGAAAACCCGTGGTCCAGGCTTGGACGCACCCTCCAGGTCCGGGAGCAAGGCAGTCGGACACTCAGGCCTGCACAGGGGTGACCAGCTGGCAGGCGCCGAGGCGGGAGGAGCATCCCCAGGAGCAGGCCACGTGGGTGTCGCAGCCCATCTCTACATCATCTGTCAGGAAACACCGAGGGAAAGGAGACGGGGAGACACTTGCAAAGCAGCTGACTCAACCCCCCCCCCAAAACTCCAAGTCCCAAAGGCAAGTGAAGGCTGAAGAACTGTTCTAGGCAAGAAGACCCTGCCTGCACAGGGCCAGAGCAGCCAGGCTCACGGCACTGAGCCCCGGGGAGGTGCTGGGGAAGCGCACAAACGTGGCCTGGCTCTGGAATTCCATGGTGGCCTGGCAGCAAGACTAATGTCCTTGTGGGCCAGTGCGCTGTGAGAGGGCGAGTGAAGGGTCGTGCCTGCAGTTGGGACCACATGAGTCAGAGGAAAGGTTAGCGAACAGAGGAATAGGCTGAGTACTTCGGGCAAATGTACTCAGGTGTTAGCACCGGGGTGGGGGGCGTGGATTCTGTTGAGCACACAGGAGCCCCTCGGACGATTTCCAACTTGCCTGCAATTTGCCTGCAATCTCAAGTAAATCTTAGAATCAGCCTGCAATGCAACATGCACACGCCTGCCAGTGCTTCAGGGAGTGGTGTGCATTAAACGTGCAGCTCGCATTGCAGAGACCTGAAATCATGTCCGTGTGGAGTCTTTCCATCCTCACACCTGCCGCGCGCGTCTGTGAACACAAAGGAACCGCAACTGAAACAGAGTCGGGATGGCCTGCAGGGGGCGTTCTCGGCTCCACCACCACTGCCTGTCAATCACAGCTGCCAATCACAGCGGCAGTTAATTCAGGGACAGACCCCAACAGGGCAGACGACCTCCCACTTCAGACAGTGGGCACTTGACAATCGGGCAGGAGGAAGATTTTCTTCTCCCGGCAACAAGGTGGGCCAGTGGAAGCCTGGCAGTTCAGCCAATGAGAAACCATCGCGTCTCCTGAGCTTACTTTCCTCCAATGAATTTTCATTTTTCCTTGCCGATGACTTCCTGGCCCACCTTCCATTCTTTTTAATATATTTTATTGATGATGCTATTACAGTTGTCCCAATTCCCCCCTTTATTCCCCTCCACCCTCCACACCCCCTCCCACCCACATCCCCTCCTCTTTAGTTCATGTCCATGGGTCATGCATGTAAGTTCTTTGCCTTCTTCATTTCCTGTACTATTTTTAACCTCTCCCTGTCTATTTTGTACCTACCATTTATACTTCTTATTCCTCGCACCTTTTCCCTCACTCTCCCCTCCCCCCTCCCCACTGATAACCCTCCATGTGATCTCCATTTCTGTGATTCTGTTCCTACTCTAGTTGTTTGTTTAGCTTGTTTAGATTCAGTTGCAATAGTTGTGAATTTGTTGCCATTTTAATGTTTATGGTTTTGATCTTCTTTTCCTTAGATAAGTCCCTGTAACATTTCTTTCATATAATAATGGCTTGATGATGATGAACTCCTTTAACTTGACCTTATCTGGGAAGCACTTTATCTGCCCTTCCATTCTAAGTGATAGCTTTGCTGGGTAGAGTATTCTTGGCTGTAGGACCTTGCCTTTCATGACTTTGAACGCTTCTTGCCAGCCCCTTCTAGCCTGCAAAGTTTTTTTCGAGAAATTAGCTGACAGTCTTACCGAAACTCCTTTGTAGATAACTCTCTGCTTTTCTCTTTCTCTTTAACCTTTGGCATTTTAATTATAATGTCTTGGAGTGGTCTTTGGGTCCATCTCGTTTGGGACTCTCTGTGCTTTCTGGACTTGTATGTCCATTTCCTTTGCCAAATTAGAGAAGTGTTTTTTCATTATTTTTCAAATAAGTTTTCCGTTTCTTGCTCTTCCTCTTCTCCTTCTGGCACCCTTGAGTTGGATGTTGGGACGTTTAAAGTTGTCCCAGAGGATCCTTATGCTATCTTCATTTTTTTAAATTCATTTTTCTTCATGCTGTTCTGATTGAATGCTTATCTCTTCCTTATGTTCTGAATCATTGATTTGAATCCCAGCTTCATTCCCTCCACTATTGGTTCCCTGAGGATTTTTCTTTATTTCACTTAATGTAACCTTTCTTTCTGCCTGGGTCTTTTTTCTGTTGCAGCTGTACTCAATGAGCTCTTTGAGCATCCTGATCACCAGTGTTTCAAACTATGCATCTGATAGGTTTCTTATCTCCATTTCGTTGAACATTTTTTCTAGGGTTTTGATATGTTCTTTCATTTGGGCCATGTTTCTTTGTCTCCTCATTGTGGCAGCCTCCCTGTGTGTTTCTGTGTAGTAGGTAGAGCTGCTTTGACTCCGTGTCTTAGTAGCGTGGCCTGTTGTAGAAAAGGCACCTGTAAAGTGTGTGGAGTGGAGCCTCATGTAATCTCCAGGGTGAGGCAACTTGCTTCACTGCTTTCTAGTTCTGGGGGGCGGGGGGTGGAGGGGCTTGGAGAGGGGACAATGCCACTGCCTGGAGTCTGGAGGTTTGCCCGGCACTTGCCCTGTGTGACTGGTGCCCTTCCACTTGTTTCCCTGGTGCTGAATCCCAGAGGGGCGGATCTGGATGCATTTTTAAGTCCCTGCAAGCACTTTAAGCAAAGACTCCTGAAAATCTGGCATTTTCTTCTGCTGCCCTAACCCCCACTGGTTTTTACAGCCAGAAGTTATGGGGATTTATCTTCCCTGTGCTGGAACCCTGGGCTGCGCGGTGTGGCCCGGGGCTGGGATCACTTGCTCCCTCCTGATTTTTATCCACCACACGTGAACATGGGACCTCCTGTTCTGCCACTGCCGCCTCTCTGTGCCACACCATGTCTCCACCCTTCCTATCCATCTGTACGAATGTGGCTTCTTTAAATCCTTGGTTGTCAGACTTCCATACAGCTGGGTTTTCTGACAGTTCTGGGTGTTATTTGTTTTGCGGTCTAGTTGTGATTCTTTCTGTGGGTGTGCAAGAAGGGGAAGTGTGTTCACCTCCGCCTCCACCTTGACCGGACCCTCCTATCTTCAAAAGCCTTCCATCCTGCACAATCCCTCCTGGGGTTTGATTTATTTAGGAAAGCCAAAGCGTCTCCAAATCTATTCAACCAAATTGTGTTTATTAACATAGCCTTCATTTGGGTGTACTTCATGTCAGTGAAGTTCATAATTTCCTATATACAGGTTTTGCATGTCTTTTGTTAAATTTATTACTAGTTTTTTGTTTTGATAATCCTATTGTAAATGATCATTCTTAAAATTTTTTTTTAATATTTTTATTTATTTATCTTTAGGGGAGAAGGGAAGGAGAGAGGGAGAGAAACATCAATGTATGGTTGCCTCTCGTGAGTCCCCTGCTGGGAACTGGCCTACAACCCAGGCATGTGCCCTGACTGGGAATCGAACTGTGATCCTTTGCTTCGCAAGCCCGCGCTCAGTCCACTGAGCTACACCAGCCAGGGCAAAATGTTTTTATTTGTTGCTGGTATATATAAATACAATTTTTAAAATATTGACATTATAGCCAGTAACCTTGTTAATCTCACAAATAAGTTGCCTGAAATTCTTTGGGGGTTTTGTATACATATAACTGTCATCTGTGAGTAATGACTATTTTATTTCCCCCCTTTTGGCCTTCTGCACTGGCTAAGCTCTCAAGCATCGAGTGGCGGTGGTGAAGTTGGGTGCCCTTGTCTCCTAAACTGAGGGAAAGTTTCTGATATTCTATCATTGACATGGGTATTTGTAGATACTCTTCAAGGGAATACTGTACTCCCAGAACATAATTTGAATAATTTTAAACATTTAACATGTGTTAAAATTAATGGCTCAAACACATGCTAAATTTTTGTAACATTTGTATGCATTGGAAAGTTGTGTGTATTCTGTCATGGCTGGGTTTGCATTCTGTTATGTCAAACACGCCCTTCGTTAACAAACACGCCCTTTATTAATCGAGTTATACAGATCTTCTCTTTACCAAGTTGGTTGTTTTTCTTTTTTGTCTGCTTGTTCTCTAGCAGATTAAAGCAGGTGGTTTAAAAGTTACCACTATTATTGCCAATTTTTTATTTCTCTTTATATACTTTGAGGTTACATTATTAATGTTTATACAAAATTTAAAGCTGTTGCATATTTTTGGTGAGTACTGCCTGTTATCACCATGGCCTTCTTTCTCTCTAGTTATCCTTATTTCCTTCATGTTCACTTCAATGACCTTGTAGCTGCACTCACTGTTGGTTAGTGCCTGCAGGGCGTGCACCACAAGATCAGCACGTCAGTCCCGGTTCACCCAAACCCTACAAATCCCAAGAAATGGCTGGCGTTTGACCAGCTTCTCAGTCAGGCTCTGAGCCTGGGGCATGTCCTGCCCAGAAAGAGTATTTCTGCACACTGAAAGCCTTGGGCCATACTATCCATTTGACCAGGGTTATCAACTGAATGTGCCCCCCCCCATCCATATGTTGAAACCTCTAACTCCCTGAATTGCCTGAGTTCGGAGAGAGAGCCCTTAAGGACGGTTGAAGTTAAAGTGATGCCATTGGGGTGAGGCCGGACCCAATCTCACCCGTGTCCTTCGGAGGAGATGAGGACACTCAAAGGTGACACCAGGGTGTAGAGCACACAGGCCACATGAGGATGCAGCGAGGGGCAGCCCTCGGCCAACCAGGGCCAGAGGCCTCCCGAGAGACCGAGCCACTGACACATGGACCTCCGGCCCCTGGAGCGGGGAGGAAGCATGTCGCTGTCCTGTCAGCTGCGCAGTCCCGGTGCTTTGCAACAGCAGCTGGAGCTGACCGATGTGACCAGACAGCTCCTGCCCACGTGGCTCCTGCAGACCGCCTGCTCCGGTCTGGCCCAGGCCCTGGCTCTGCACTCTCCGTCTGACCTCCGGGCACTGAGTGGCTGCAGTTGGTCACGCCGACAGCGTGACCCACTCCAGTGAAAACCCCGACACAGGCTCGGATGATTTGGCTGGCAACGCTGCATGTTCACCGCCACACACTGGGGAGGGTTAAGCACGTCCCATGTGGCTTCATGGGGGTGGGGGGGCAGGGGGGCCTGTAAGCTGGTGCTGGTTTCTCCTGGAGTTCTTTTCCCTTTGCCAGTTTCAGCCTGTCTCTCCCTGTAGTCTACATGGTGCTCACCCTCCCCAGCTGCCCTCCTGTCCCCTCCCCACCCCCCAGGGCTCACCGTCCCCTCGGGCTGGACAGGCAGCCCCTCCCTCTCATGCACCAGCTCCATCTTAGGGATCAGTCCCTGCACAGAGGCCTTGGGGATGGGTGGAGGGCTGGAGCCCAGTCCCCTGGAAGGTGCTCTCAATGGTGTCCAGCCCTGTCCCTGTGGCCTAAGGGCCTCTGCCCACACGGAGTCCCTGGGAGGGTTTGCCGTAGTGTCCACCCACCCCCTGCCCATCAGCCAGCCCTGGACCCTCCCTGGTGGGACAGCCTCGCCCCCCATGCTGTCTGCACACAGATTCTCAGGGAGCCTGGGCACGCCCCACGGGGCCAACACAGGTCAGGTATGACGCCTGCCCCACTCTCTCTGGCAGGGTGACAACCCAGCATCCCCTGTAAGGGGCCTCTGTCCCTGAGGCTCCTCTAAGACTCAGGCCCGAACCCGACACACAGTCTGATTCCCAGGAAAAGCTGCTCGGCCCAACTTACCCCAAAATGGCAATCCTGCATTAAAGTCTACCTAGCAACAAGATTAGCAGCTGACTTTGCAAACTGTTATTTTTATCCCCAGGGTGGAAGGTTGGGAAGAGGGACCTCCTCCCGCAGCACCTGGGGACTCTGCCCCCACCCTGCTGCTCCACCCTGGGTTCCCTACTGAGCCCCAGGGTGGGAGTGGGGTGGCCCAAGAGCCTCCAGGTAAGAGTGCCAGCACCACCCTGTCCCCCAGTCTCCAGGGCGTGGAGCCCCTGTTCTCCCCAGGCTGAGGTGCTGCCACCCGGCACTTTGTGCCCCACTGACGGAGCTGGGGGGGTCTCATCCTGAGAAGGCGGGGCGGGCTCCGATAGCAGCGGGGAGCCCTGGACACAGGGATGGAACCTCCGCAGCCTGAAGCCACTGTGTGGGCGGCCATCTGCCACCTGTCACCTGGCAGCCAACGACCTCCTGGCTCTACAGAGACAATATTGTGATGGTACTGCCTCCTCCCCACCCCCCCTCCCTGGACACTGTCCAGCAGACACCCTGAAGGACCCTGAGAGCTGGGGAGGAGGCAGACAGGTCATGGCCACTGGGTGTCTTGATATCTCTGTGTAACCCTGCTGCCCACAGCCACCAGGCACCAGCATGGCAGACGCACAACAGGAAAGGCTGCCCTGGGCCAAGGACAGGAGTGGCAGTCCCTGCAGAGACCAGGGCAGGTGCTCTGCCCCCAGACCCAGCACCGCGGTTTGCTCCCTGGTTGGGGCACATGAGAGGCAACCACTCCACGTTTCTCTCCCTTTCTCTCTCCCTCCCTTACCCTTGCTGTAAAATAAATAAATTAATAATAATAATAGTAAAAGCTGTGCACGCAGAAAGAACACTGACAGTGGGAGCTGGAGTTGCCATCACGGAACAAGTCCCAGACCCCACCCCGCACCGCACCCGTGCTGGGCAGAGGAAGTGCTGGCAGGGCGCAGGACGGAAGCACCTGCACTCACTCTGCAAAGCAGCTCGTAAAAAACTCTACGGGACCAAACCCTACGAATGGACCCCAAGCTTTGACGTAAAGCCTAAACTCTAGAACTTCCAAAAAAGAAATTCAGGAAAATCTTAAAGATTTAGGGCCAGGCCAAGATTTTTTAGACTTGATGTGAAAAGCATAATTCACAAGAGAAAAATAAATGTAACCTCACTGACATCAAAAAGTTTTGCTATGAAACTATTTTATTATTTTTAAAGATTTTATTTATTTACTTTTAGAGAGGGTAAGGGAGGGAGAAGGAGAGGGAGAGAAATATCAATGTGTGGTTGCCTTGCACCCACCCCCTACTGGGGACCTGGCCCACAACCCAGACATGGGCCCTGACTGGGAATTAAACCGGTGACCCTTTGGTTTGCAGGTTGGTGCTCAATCCACTGGGCCACAGCAGCCAGGATGAAAGACTATTTTAAAGGATGAAAATAAATTACAAACTGGGAGAAAATACTGGCGATCACAGACCCTACAAAGGCCTTTTATCTGGGACATATAGAAACACTAAAACTGCACATGGAAACAATCGGCCCCTTGGTCTGTCGGGGCACTGGGGTCGCTTCTGTCTTCTTGTCGATTGTAAATAACACAGCAACCAACCCGGGGGTGCGTGTGTCTTCTGAAATTCGTGTTTTCATTTTCTTCAGGTAAGCCCCCCGGAGTGGGACCCCTGGATCGCAAGGCAGTCCCACTTTCGATTTTCCCCAGGATCTGCTCCAGCCCGCGTCCGACCCGCAGTGCACGGGCCCCTTCCAGCCTTGTCTGTTGACTCAATGGTGACAACCTCGATGGCAGGTGCAAGGGGACAAGGGGACATGGTGTTGTGGCTTTGATATTAGAAACCAGGCAGAAATGTGCATGAGGAGGCCAGCCCAGCGGCTGGGGAAACGCAGATTCAATCCCGCAGGTGAGAACAGTTGAAGAATGAAGTGCTGAAGGCATGCCCTGCAGCTCTGACCACCGCAGCACACGTGGAGGCTTGGAGGGGCACTCATTGTCTCCTGCTCAGGGGTCAGAGCCTGGGCCGCCGCCCGCCCACCCAAGAGCAGCAGTCAGGGTCAGGGTCGCAGGCTCTGGGCAGAACGACCCCTTTCCTGCCTTTCCGCCTTCTGGTGGCGGTGGCCATCCTCACAGGACACCGCTTGGACACTAAGCTCTGCCCCCACTTCCAGCACAACCCCAGGGCCCTCCAGATCAGCCTGGGTAATCCCATGTAGGGTCCACGGCCTCCTTCGTCCCACCTGGCACGACCCGACACGCAGAGTTTTAGCGCAGGGACCTGAGACACCACCAGCACTCGGGGGCCTGGGCTCCCTCCCCTGCTTGTGGTCGGGAAAGGCTGCAGCCCCACTGGAGACGGGCCTGGCAGTTTGTTACCAAGTTCAACACGCAGGACACAGACCAGCCCATGAGCACACCCATGGGGTTTCATCCCCAGAAAGGAGACATAGCTCACACACACCACAGGCACCTGGCTTGTCAGGTTGTCCCCAGTGTTGTCACCAGGGTCCAGCATCTTTCCTGCCGGGACCCCCAATGGGAGATCGAATTTGCGATCATCTGAGCTTAGCCCTCACCAAGGCCACACAAGGGGGAAGGGAGGTGACGGGCAGGGTGGCCCCGGGTCGGCTAGTGCACCTGGGAGTGCTGCTGGGAGAGACTGGATCCAGGGTGGAAGTGACAGCTGCCAGGGACAGCCCTCCACCAGGGGACTGCCCCAGCCCCTGAGGCCACACCCACTGCCCAGAGCAGGTGCCACCAACTTGGTGACTGAGGACATCCCACTACCCTCCATCGTCCTGGAGATCAGAACTCTGAAATCCAGGGCACAACTCACTCCTTGCTGGTTCCAGCTTCCAGAGCTACTGCCTCTCTCCTTGGCTCACCACCCCTCCTCCACCTCCAAAGCGTGTGGCTAAGCTCTGGCCCCAACCCACCTGCCCTCTGACCTGAACCCTGGTGACAACACTGGGGACCCAGGACAGACACCCCTCAGGCTCCCTCCCTGAGTTGAATCTTCATGGGGCAGGTGACAGCACCATGCCAAGCGCCTTCGCCCTGGCAGGTCCTGGGCGGACAGGGCTAATGCAAGACCGAGAGGGACAGGGGCTTGGGGGCCCCCCATCCACTGCAGCCCACCAGCCCTCCCTCAGGGTCCTGAGAACCACAGCCCCTGGGAGGCCCTCCATGCTGCCCACCAACTGCAGCCTTTAGCTCAGAGTCTAGAGCCCTTTCCCTGGCCCTGCACACTCCCGCCCTTGGACCTCACCTGGGCTGTTCCGCCAACCAAGGCGCCAGCCTTTCTCATCAGCTGGTGGCCAGGCCTGCAGTCTGTCAGGAACCCACGGTTCCTGGCACCATCTCCAGTTCTGGTCAGTCCAGAAGGGCCATGGCTAGTTGGAGGGACATCACCCCTTGCAGGGCATGTCCCCAGGGGGACGACAGCCTGGACCCCTGGTGCTGCAGAGCATTTTCAAGGCAAAGCATCAAATGCTATTTAACAGGCATGAGTCTGGCTTGGGGACCTGAACGTGCTCTGCAGGCAGACGTGGGGATGGCCACAGGAGACGCGGAGGCCCACACCGTCATGCAGCTGCACGCTCAGCAGCGGTTCGGGTGGTAAACTCCTTTCAAAGGCGGGTCTTAGAACGAGTGTTTCAGAGGCACAAAGAAGGGAGAGGGAGGGAGACGTGGGTTTCTCGTCCACTCCCTCGTGCACCCAGACCCGGGAACGGGCCCGCGGCCTTGGCATGTGGGGACACCGCAGACCCTTGGAGCCGCCAGGGCAGGGTGGTGCCTTCTGTTGTTTTGTCACCATAAACAGCTATAAGGGGTGTGAGCTCCTGGGGGCCCCTGATGCCAAGTCATCCTCCTACCAAGAAGGGGTGGGGGAGGGGCTGGCCCAGGGTCTTCCAGGGGTGGGGCCCCTGCAGGAGGGTCCCAGAGGTGGGTGGGATCAGGGGCCAAGGGCTGATGATCCCAGACTCAGTCTGGCTCCAGGAGGGGGACCTGTGGGGCCATCACCACGGGAGTGGTGCCCAAGTTGGGGTGCCCAGGCCACACTCCTAGCTACACAGAAGGGGGCCTTCACTGGGATTTCCAGGACATGGACAGGACTGGGCGGCTCCCCTCTGCGGGAGGGCAGGCCTCCTCCTGGGCTACAGGCAGCTGCCCACCTGGAGCCTGACCCCTGTTCCACAGTCCCTCCCCAGCCTGTTACCCCCAGAACCTCTATAATCCCTACTGAGGGGCACACCCCATAGGCCAGGCACTCTTGTCTCCGGGCAGTGGAGTGTCTCCTGAGCCCAGGGCAACCAGGGAACACTGCTACGTCCAGGTCATGACCAATCTTCTCAGGACAGCGGCTGGCCTGGGTATGTGTCCCTGAGGGACACTCCTGATTGCTGCCCCACCCCCACCACATGCTGTGGGGGCCTCTCCCGCCTCACATCTGGCCTGGGAGCCTCTTCAGTCATCAACCAGACGCTGATGAAGGAATGCCCGCAGAGCACGGCCCCGGGGATGGGCAGCAGAGCCTGCGACCATCCCAGCTGTGGAGGGGAAGGACGGCACAAGCAGTGCTACACTGGGCGGGGTGCAGGGCACGGGGCTGGCCAGGCCCCCGGGGTGGGCACGGGGAGACTGGTCTTGGCAGCAAAGTCACGCAGATGCCAAGTGCTTAAATACAGATTTATTGCAGCCCCACACTGCAGATGGCAGCTTCCTGTCCTCGAGGCTGAGCCGGGAGTCAGCGGCCCGTCTGCTGCAGCCGCGTCTGCAGAGAGAAAACAGGCAGGAGCGGCAAGTCCAGGGCGGTGAGGGACAGAGGTCACCCACCAGACGACCTGCTGCCATCAGCCAAGTGGGACCAGCACCTGCCAGACGCCGTTACAGCCTTCGGGGGCGGGTAGACACCAAAATAAAACCAGACCAAAGGAAGACGGCTGGCCACAGAGTCCTGAGCTCCAGCCTCCCTAGCCACTGAGACGCAGGCACCACACCCCACCTGGTCACTCCGAGAGACCCCCTGGGGGGCAGGGGAGGAACGAAGGACACGGAGACGGACACGTGGAGAATGGCTGTCACGCAGGCGACACAAGACCTAGAGGCCTGCGGTGGGGTCTCAGCAGGCCCAGGACCAGCCACGGGGATGGTCGCAGTCAGGGCTCTCACCCCCGGGTGGCGTGGCCCCTGGCTGGCATCTATGCCCCCACGACGGCATCACAGGCCCCCAGGGGGACACTCTTCGAGCGGAAGCGACAGCGACTAATGAGCTCCCGTGCACACACACCACTGAGGAGGAAGTCTCCGGAAGGACCACCCCCCGACAGGTTCCCTGTCCCCCAGTTCGTTTGTGGCACCACGTCCTGGAGATGGGCTCAGTCCAGAGGGTGCCGGGAGCAGAACTGCTGACACATCTGGTCCCAAGGGGCCGGCGTGGCTCACGCGGGTGAGAATGGAGTCCCATTGGAGGAGAGTGCCGGGTCGGGTGGGACAGGGCAGCCGGGTCAGAGGTCAGAGGTCCTGCCATGCAGGCGGCCACAGGGCTCTCTCCCAGCAACCAGAACCAACAGTGGGGATGCAGTCCTGGCACAGAGGCAGCAGTCACACCCGAGCAAGCGGACGGGCCTGCGGCAAATGTGCCCAGCGAGGGAAGCCAGGTGTTCCCCATGCTGCTCGGCCGGCCGTGCACGTCCACTCCCCCCCATACCTCCCCCGGCACAAGAAGAACAAGCAGAGCTACAGGTCAGTGGTGAGCGACGGGGGAGTCCCCTACTGGCCAGCACCCCCCTTGGCGCAGCCCCGCCCTGCTCTGGAACAGTCTTGAGATGCAGGGCAGGGTGGGGCCAGGGGGCTGCGAGTCCCCTGCGGGAGGGGCCCGGCCAGGGCGCCCGTTCCTGGGCACTAGAACTGCACGGCCCCTGGGGAGACGTTGAACATGGCCGGGTCGAACCTCTGGCCGCGGAAGGGAGAGCCTTCTGCGTCCCACCCCCTCTTCAGCATCTCGTGGACTCTCTACAACAGAAAACAGACAGGGTTAGCCACGGCCTCCAGGCCCACACGTGCCCCGCAGGACGCACTCTGCTGTCGCCTCCAGAGGACCCACGGGGTGGCTGCACCCACCATGAAACCATGCTCCCCACACTCGGTCCCCGCCCCTGGGGTTGCCCCCAGAGTTCCGGCTGTCCTCCCAGTGCTGGGGCTGCCTGTCACCTGCAATCTGTCCCAACACCAGGGGCCTGAAGGCTGTCACCCACGGGGCAGGCTGAGGTGCAGGGGGTCCCTGCTTCCTTTTCTGAGGGAGGTGGCTGGTGGCATCAAGGACTACACCCTCAGATGATCTGGGATGACCTAGGCCATGACTCAGCACATCCAGGAGGCCCAGTGTCCAGGGCAGCAGCAAGCCAGGCCATGTGGCCTGGACCAGGGGACCGTGGGACACTGTGTCTGAGAGGGTGGTGTCTCCCTGTGAATGCAGTGGGCTGGGGCCACCTCCCCCAGCTTGTGACCACAAGAAATGGAGAGGCGTCAGGGCCACAGGACATCACGGACACAGAGCACACAGGTCAGGGAGGGGGGAATGGGTGTCTGTCCCCTTGCACCCTTGTTTCTCCAGCTCCTGCCACCTTCCTGGGCCTCTCACAAGCTCTGAACCCCACCTGAGTTACCATGGCCCCAAGACACTCACCCTGTACCATCTCCAGCAAAGGACCCTGGGCTGCAGAACCTGGCCACCCAGGAGCAGGCTGACCGGGCAAGGGGTTACCCTGGGTCCTGCCTCATGCACGGCCAGCCCCGGGCTCCTGTGTGTCTCCACGGTCCCTGACCCCCAACCACAGCAGCCCCTCCCAGGCTCCTCGTCACGTCCCTCCTGACAGACCATCTGTCCCTAGGCCCGTCATCAGGGACCCTGCTGCTCCTGCTCCTCATGTGGCCTCATGACTCAGGGTCTGCCCACCCCTGGGTGGGGACAGCAGCACCCCAACAGTGGCACAAGGCCTAGCCCACGGGCCCAGCGACCCGGCGGCTCCACGTCTGGTGGCCACAGGGCACCTAGGTGAGAGCTGCTGCCCCGGAGAGGGGTGAGCTCAGCACTGAGAGCCGGGGCCACCATCTACAGCCACGGCCGTGTCCCCATGATTGAGGGGACAGCCATGCCCGTCTAACTCATCCTTTCCTCTGCCCCCAGGATCTGTGCCAACTTCCTGCTGCCTCCCCACAGCCCCAGACCAGGCAGGCGTGTGTCCCCCACCCAGCCCCCGGGTGACTGAGAAGCCCTGCGGCTGGGCTGGGCCTGGCACCCTCCCTCTGGCTAGTGCAGAGCTGGGACATGTGCACCATGACCGGGTCTGCGTGGATGGTGTGTCTCCGCCCTGCCGCCTGAGCTCTGTGTTCGAGCGGTGACCAGCCGATCAGCCGAGCACACTGGAGCTGCTGTGGTCAGGACCCAGGGAGTGGCCGTGCCCTGAAACCAGGCTCCCCACCGCCCCCGCCCCACAGGCACGTGGCCTGGCTACCGTACCAGCTCGTGGCTCTGCGGCTTCCCCTGCAGCTTCTGGCGGTAGTCGAAGGTGAGCCTGTCCAGCACGGCGTGCTCCTCCTCATCCACCGTGGCCATGGAGCGCTCCTTGTTAATCTGCTCGATGTCGATCTGTTCCTCGCCCTCCAGCACAGCACTCCACCAGTACTCACCCACCTTGTTCAGGCTCACCTGCCACGGGTCAAACGGTTCCGTGTGGGTGCGGGGACTGCCCTCAGGGCTTGGGTCCCTGTCCCCAGGTCCTCACAGAGGGCCCCGCTCTGTCTCCACTCACACCCCCAGGGCCCCAGCACCCAGACCACTCTGGCCTGAGAGGACGCTCCCATGAGCTCCAGGCTGCCTGACACCCACACCAGGTCCTCACCAGTCACAGCATCCCCACAGGCCACCGGCACCCCCATGATGACTGTTTCTGTTCCTGCCCACTGGGACCCAGGGCCCAGCGCCGAACCCACACAGTCTTCCCCGACGCCCAGCACCCTGACCCGCTTGCCCCAGGCCAGACCTCTCCAGCTCCTTGACCACCGCACACAACTCACCCACCGGTCAGGAAAAGCACCCCCACCCAGCCCCACGGCACCACCCAGGGGGATGGCTCAGGCCAGGCCGGCAAACACATTGTGGCCAGACATTCCGCAGCACCCAGGGCAGTGAGGCTGGCGGCCCCAAGTGGAGGGGCACCAGGACGCTGACGCAGGGCCCTGGGTGAGTGCAGCCCAGTCGGCTCCGTGACCAAGCAAGCGCCCGGAAACTAAGCAGCCTCATTAACATTCCCGCGTGTGGGAGGGAGGGAGGGAGGCAGAAACTGTCATCGGTTTTAGCTGCCGCCCCCTGCCTGGCGGCTGACGCGGGTCCTCGGCTCCGGAGGCGGGTGCCTGGGGGGCAGGCAGCCTCGATCGGGTGCTGGGAGGGCACAGGCTCCCTGGAGCTGCCACAGTCTTGTCCCCACAGGCCCTGCTGTCCTGGAGCCACCACTGCAGAGCTCAGAGGCATACAGGGCTTCAGATGACGTCTCTTCAGTGGCCTCCGGAGGTTCCAGGGGACAGGAATGTGGACCCAAGTCCCCTCTCCCTCTCGGACATCACTTCGCTCCACCCGAGTCCATGTCTTCTCTGCTGCTTCCAATCAGCCCCCTCCTCCCCTCCGAGGACACCCGCCGCTGGATGCCCAGGATGACCTCTCCATCTCAGGACCCTCACCACATCTGCAAACACCCTGTCCCCAAAGCGCCCCCACTGGTCCTAGGGTCTGGTGCCGACACTTGGGGCCCTTTTCCTCCTGACTCACCCCGGGACCTGGTGCTGAGTAAGGTGCTTGGGACCAACCGACCGAGGAAGACGAGGGGAGGTCCCTGCCCGGCGCCAGCAAAGACCTGAGCCAGGCCTGGCCACCTCGGCAGCACCGGCATGCTCCATTGCCAGAGGCTGAGGGAGTGGGCACCACCCCTTGTCACAGACACCCAGACACCCAAGTAGGGCTCTCTGCACGTCAAAGCGATGTGCTCCTGAGCCTCGGGTCATCCAGGTGCGTGACCCCACACGTCCCCAGTGGGAGACCAAATCGGGGACACACAGACCCTGCAGCTCCTGGGGCTGGGCATGGACTCGGGCGCTGCACTGCACTCACCAGCACACACTTGCCAGGCTCCAGGCTCCACAGGGAGCTCTCGGTGTTGA
>PVKM010023089.1:0-21389 GCA_004027735.1 Carollia perspicillata | reverse complement strand
CGCGCACACACACACACACACCCCTATCTGTACTTTTCAGATAATCTTTATCCCTAGGGTTTTTAGGTAAAGAATAAAATCGCCTCTGTGTTAATGTGCCTGCATTTGTCTGTTTGTTTGTTTCTTTGACACTCCTGCTTCCCTCCTTCCCACTCGGTCAGCACCTCCTACTCACACAGGTTCGGCCTCAGCCTCGGCTCTGGAACCAATCCTATCTCCGGGCAGAGAATTCAATGAGGTCTGTCCAGAAAAAGGCCAGCCATTGTTAATATAAGGAAAAGAATGTAACCTGGCAGCCAAGGAGAGTGGACTGGAATGTGCATGCTTGAACAATGATGACTTCACTGTACTAGTCAGTGGGGGTGGTAGACACCATGGAGTGAGCATGCGTACCTTGTGGCCGCTGCATTCAAAATGACTGAGTGAGCACAGCAACAAATCCACATCAAATTTTGCGTTAAGCTTGAACATTCCTCTGCAGAAACTATTCAGATGATTCAGAAGGCCGCAGCTGCGGGCAACTGGTGATTGGCAGCTTCATCATGACCACGCGCCTGCTCATGCATCATGTCCTATGCAGAGTCTTTTGGTGAAACATCAAATCACTCAGGTGACTCAGCCCCGCTACAGCCCAGACTTGGTGCCCTGTGACTTTTGGCTTTTTCCAAAACTAAAACCACCTTTGAAAGGGAAGAGAGTTCAGGCCATTGATGAGATTCAGGGAAACAGCACGGGGCAGCCCATGGCAACTGAGAGAACTGTGTGATGCCTACTTTGAAGGGGACTGAGGTGTTATTGTCCTGTGTACAGTGTTTCTTGTATCTTGTATCTTCTTCAACAAGCGTCTCTGGTTTTCGTAGTACATGACTGGATACCTTCTGGACAGACCTTGTATAGTGGACTCTGGGCTAACCCTTCAGCACCAAGCCAGCCCTGCTGCCTGCTCTTATCCTGCTATCTGCCCTCTGTCTTGCCTTCTTTCCCATAGCCCACCTTCTGTCATGAAACTGTTTCCAGTTTCAGAATCTCTGCCTGCCTGGCTGCCTCTGAATTCCCTAGCTCTAGGCCATGCCCACCCGCAGTGCCCCTGTGGACACAGGGGCCTCCCTTGCTGGCTCCACCTGCCTTTCAGGTGAAGCCTGCCTACCTTTCGGTGGGTGTGAGACCTCCTCACTGCCGCCGACAGCCTCTGTCTACCTCTGGCCACAGCTTGCCGCCGGACTCCTAAGGAGATGTGGCCCTTGGCTAATTTCGATGGGTCCTGGCACCTGGTGCTGGCTCAGTCCTGGCACGGTCCCCTCAGCCCAGCTGTGCCTCTTTGGCTCCACACTTCTGCCAAATGAGCTTCAATCCTGAAAACAACATCTGTAGTAGTGGTCGGTAAGCAGGAGTTACAAGCCTGCCACGTCTGGCGTACAGATGTATTTTGTTTGGCAAGGACAGTATTGAAACGGAGATTTTCTTTTCTTTTTCCTTTTCTCTTTCTCTCTTTTTTAAAAATCACTGCTAACATTTAAAAGTTAGAAAGTTTCACATAAAAACACCCGAACAACAAAAATCAGGAACCGGATTTCCAGGCCGGCTGGCAGGTGGAGGCTCTAGCAAGCCAGGCCCAGGCTGCCACGTGGCACCCGCTCCTGGAGGTGGGCAGCCCTGGAGTCTTCGGCCTGTGCGTGATTTCTCTCTCCAGAGCTCCTCTCTCTGCAGCTGCTGCCAAGCTACCGTCTTCTTCCGCTGTAGCCAAATGTCAATGACCTTGTTCATCACATTCGTACCATTTTTACATATGGAAGATGTAAATAGAAAGTTAATATATTCTTCTACCTTTGTTTCTGCTAAAAGTGGTAAAACAAATGATCTAGCTAAGTGCTAAAAAAAAAAAAAAGAAGGGCAAGGCATACTTCTGAATGGAATAGAAGCCTATTCCTAGGTGTTTAATGTGTAACATTTCTGATAGGCTGCCTGTCAACCCCTCCCCCCTTCATTCACATTAATTGCCTGCTTCCTGTTGGCTTTTAAGTGTGTGACCCATATAACAGGGCACTTTGGGGGAAAGGGTTGGTCGGAATGGTGCAAGGACTCAAACATAAGCAGAAATACTATTACCTGCAAGGCTGGTGGTCTGACACTATTGGGATAAGAGCAAACTTGGAGGGTCGGGGCAGTAATCTTCACATACCTGGAGAGCTGTTAGATGAAAGAAAAACTGACTTTTTCTCCATGATTCCAGAGAACTGAGGACAGGGAAGAGTTGGAGGGAGATGTACTTTGGGAGGACTCAGTAGGAGGGAGGACCACGGGGCACAACTTCCCTGGACACGTGCAAGGCAGGGTCTACCAAACACCTAGAGACTCTAGTTGTCCTTTCAGCCCCAAAGGTCTACATTTTTTATACAGTAGGAGACATAATATTGAGAACAATGCTTTTTTTTTTCCTCAGGTCTCTCTGGAGAGGAGAGGCTGGGTAAAGGATTGTGTAAAAGAAATTGCAGAAAGAATGAAGGCAGGTAACAGTTTTGAACACTGAGTATCACTTGGAGCCAGTGGGAGATAAGAAAACACTAAGAATTTTGAAGGCACGCCAGGTTTTTTAAGGCTTATTAGGCTTTGGGCACTGAAATGCTCTTTAATTCAGGGAAAATATGTTCGGATCATCCTATTATAAGGTACCAGTTCTGCAGGAGAAAAATCCAGGGAACAGACTCTTAGGTGATTAATCATAAAGCTATCTACCATTTACGCACAAGTTAAATGCCAACCAAGGCGATTTCACACTTGCTTTAGGTACGTGCTAGGATCGCCAAAATAATGCATCCTTTTAAATAAAAGTGGCTTTTAAGCACGAGTGCATTTTTGTCTTTGAAAATAAATCCTGTGAAAATACTCTGTGTGTAACAACTAAATCTTTTACTCTGGAGTACTTTGGTTCAATTAAAGAAACAGAAAATTCAAAATATAATAAATAGTCACCATTTTACTTTATTTTTCTCCTAATGTACAAGTTAAGATTTTATGGGTTAGAATTTTTTTTAATGGGTTAAGGTACAGGTCTATAGCAGATAACCCAAAGCCTGGTACACAGTGGTAGTGTTTCTTGCTGCATTATGACCAAATTTTACTAAAGAAATCTTTTTAACTCCCCTGCCAACATCTTTACAAGCAGCCCCCAGTAATTTCAGATTTCAGTTGTTCATTTTGGTTTTGCTTCAAAATCCACATGTTATTATGGATTACTTTAAAATCTCAAAGCATATTTCCTTCATGCAGTAATGTGTGTGTGTGTGTGTGTGTGTGTGTGTGTGTGTAGTACTATATTTATCATCAGGCATTAAGATAAAGCTAAACGTAAGTGTTTATTATATTTTGTAAATAAGAGAAAGCGGTACCAAGCAAAGAAATATACCTTAACAAAATATGTAGCTGTGCATATCTAATTCCCTCCAGCAAATGCTCTAGCGTGTTTGGAATGTATCTGCTGTTTGTGGTTGGTGCTTTATCACAGCCAAACAATGGAGCTGCTCTTCCAGGAAAAGAGCGAACAAACCTATGCTCGGGAGATTAGCTACACTCCCCGAAAGGAAAGTCATAGTGACGGGTTTTCTGATAAACAATGTTCACTCTACTACTGATATATTATTGTCTTTCAGAGACCATGGCTCATTGTCTCTGTTTTTCTTTTTCCTGCTCTGAATTCTTATCTTTGAAGGGGGTAATGTATGGAAATTTGGAAGGAAAAAGAAACAATTTGTCAACTGGAAAGGAAGAGTTTCACCATAGATAAAAGGGAAAGAAACCACTTTATTCCTAATCCTATGGCCTACTCTCAAACTTTCTTTCAAATGCAAACCTTGCAGACTTGAAGACTTTGTCTTCTGGTTATAGAATGTGTTACCAGTCCTTATTTGGGATTTTGTGGTGTATCTGAAGCAGTGGGATTACCAATTTCTCTGGTATTTTTAATTATGCAAATGACAGAAGAATTAATACTATATATATATATACGCACATACATATATGTTAAAGAAATAGAAAATCTAAACTAGAATAGTCACATTTTATTATGTCTTCCTCCTCATGTATTTTTTATAGGTCAATATATAAATATTAATTTGTTTACCTGAATATTCTTTAAATATGTTCAAAATTTCCATCTGTTTGCATAGACATAGCTACGATTTCATCTGTATCTTGTGCCTTCTCATAAAAAGTGAGGATTTGGTGCCGGGGGAAAGTATAGAAATGAGTACATTGTGATGCAATGAAACTTGCCTTAAAGGTGAAAGGGCAAGTCACAAAGTGGGAGAAAACACTTGCAACACCTAGAGTTGACATAGTTTTAGCATATAGTATCCACGGAAATGGAACCAGATCAATAGAAAAATAGGCAAAAGATGCAGCGATTTCACACAAGAGGAACGTGAGTGGCCGATGAATTATAGAAAGGCGTCTAACCTCAATGAACAACCCTTTGTATTTATCCAACTGGCAAACAGTGAAAAGCCAGAGGATAAGCATTAGTGGTGATGCGGACATTGGAGAGACCTGCGTGCACGGGGCTGGGAGTGGGAGCTGAGACGGTCACTTGGAAATGCGGTGGCATCGCCTGGCAAAACAGACCCCATGGCAAGTCCACACCTGAGATCATACCCTAGGGCAGTGCCCATCAAAGTGTGGTCCTCAAACCCTCTATTACTGTCTGCAGTGAGGCAGGCACCGAAATGAGGCTTTAATTACAATCTGACAGCAATTTCACTACTGTTAAATCCAATAAAAAATTAGTCTGGAATTTTTTATTTTCTTAGAAGTTAAGTTTTATAGTCTTTGCTGTTTTCTACAAAATGATATTTTTAACCTTTGATGTATTGATAATAAAACAAATAAAAAAGAAAAATGAAAGGGATCATTCAACAAAGATGGTTGGAAAAGCACTATTTAGAGGATTCTTGCACTAAGAAGCGGTCAAGAATATTCATTTCAATATTTTTGCAATAGCAAAACAACAACACAAATCTTAAAACCAAAACTGAAATATACCTAAGAAAGAAAAGAAAAAATATCCATTAAAAGAAGGCTGGATAAGTAATTTATGATATACTCACACAATGGAATATTATGCAACAGTAAAAATTAATTACCTATATCGATGCAAAATAACATAAATGGATCCTAAAAAAGTAATGTTGCCTGATGAAAGCAAGTACCAGAAAGACCTATACAGTGTGACACCATTCTTATAAAACTTAACAACATAATAAATCCATTAATTAATTGCTTGATTAATGAGTTAATTAATATAATTTTAGGCATACGTACCCACATGATAGAATTATTTTGGGGGGAAGAGAAATGTTAAGCACTAACCCAGTATAGCGGATACGATGCTGAGGCAGGGGGGTTAGGACAGAGGTAAAATAAATACTGTACACAGATCCATTTATTGATGAAGATCTGTTTACTGAGTTGGATGATGAGTTCAAAACTGTTTTGGTTATTATTAGGCTTTATATTTTAAATAAATGTTACAGATAATTTGGGCATATAAAATTACATAAAATTAAAAAAAAACAAACATAGTCCAAATAAAATTTAATCTCTTTTGGAGAAGCACTGTCAAAAATTTAGTGGCCTGACCTGACCAGTGTGACTCCGTTGGTTGGCCATTGTTCTGCAAAGCAAAAGGTTGTTGGTTCAATTCCCAATCAGGGCACATGCCTGGGTTGCGCGTTCAGTCCCCAGCTTAGGGTGCATGCAAGGGACAACCCATGGATGTTTCTCACATCGATGTTTCTCTCCCTGTCTCTCTCCTTCCCTACCCCTCTCTCTCAAAATAAAGAAATAAAATCTTTTAGAAATATGAGTGGCTCAAGGTTGCAGATAAAGAAATTCTGACTAAAATCTCAAGATAATTAAAATCTCCATTTAGATTATGCAATCTAAACAAATATATGAAGTTAGGTACTGTAGTAGTATATATGCTACTAACACAAAAATATATATGATATATGAACATAAAAAAACTGCCATGGTCTTTCTGCAAATCCACACATAACTGAAAATAAGAACAAAGCGGACAATGACATATCCCACATACAAATAAAATCACATCTCGTGTTAGGAATTTGACCTTCTTTCATGGTTCAGATGTCTCTCGAGTACCTACTGCATCTCGGGCACAGAGCTGGGGCCGAAAGCACAGAGGCAAAATCTGTAATGAGGATCCTACTTCACGGCTCTTCAGGATGGAGGGAATTAGGAGAGGCAATGGGACACTACATAAGTGCCATCCAAGGTCATCGGGACATATGCTAATGGAGATAATAAAGTACGGGGAATGTGACAGAGATGACAGAGATGACAGAGATGTGAATGGGGGGGTATCTAATACAGGCTGGTCAGAGATGTCTTCTGTGAGGAAGGAGCCATCATGCAAAACATTTTCTGCAGGAAAAAACCCAAAACCCTGCTCATTCAACAGCCCCAGTGGGAACCAGGTGGGAGCACTAAACAAACAAACAAAACACAAGAAGGGCCTCGAAGTCGGGTTCAGTCAGCACTCTTTCAGAACACTCGGGTACATCTTCATGGACACAACTGCCAACTCCACACAATAATGTTCAGATCTGTTTTGCATCTTTTGCCAGACCACACGACTGGCGTCGGGTCCCGTATATTCAGCCACCCACTGGCCTTCCTCGCTTCGTGTTTCCACAGGCTCCTAAGACCCAGCAGAACCCAAAGCTCACACACCGTGTTTCCTGCGAATGCAGTCCCCCCTGGGCTGTTCCCGTCCTGCTCACTCAGGGGGCTCTTCCAGAATCTGGGAGCCACCCTCAGCTCTCTTGTTCTACTCATCCCCATGCTCCATGACTATGACTATTGACTCTAACTCACGGCATCTGCCTTGTGTCCCCCTCCATTCCTGCCATGGCTTTCGTAATCCTCACCTCCCCCGTATTATTAAACTAGCCTTTTTACTGTCCTCCCCACCTCAGGTCTTGCTCCATCTCCAATCTGCCTTTCACACGATTTTCACAGTAAGCTTTTTCAAAGGCCTATCTGGCTTAAAACCTGCCAGCTGCTTTCCTTGCTTAGAGGATAAAGTTCGCACTCTTAATGAGGCCCCTGGGATCTGTTCCGAGTCCTTTCGGTACCATCCAATGCAAGGCTCTATCTAGCAGGACGGAGCCCGCAGTTTCCCAGACAGAAAGGATTACTCTCTGCTTTGGCCCTCATTGCCTGCCCTATAAACTTGCAGTGGAGGGAGTATCATTGCTCCCACTTGGTAACTCGCCGCTTTTCTCCTTACGTGCTGTGGATCCTCAGTATTTAGGACACAGGCCACTAGTCAGGAGGTCCTGCGTGCCTTCCTATTGGATGACTCAGGAGTGAATTAAACTCCTTCTGTTTAATTTCTAGATAAATCTGCAACTGTTATTTTCTTTCCACCATCCCTGCCAGTGTTTAGGTCTGTGTCCCATCAGCTCTTGACTGGACTATTTCAGTAGCTCTGACACGGCCCACTCTCATCTCTCAACTCCATCTGCCGTGCTGCCGGAGCTCAAGGCCATTCCCACGGCTCCCTGCCTCAAACCCCCGGTGGCTCGCAGCTCCTCGGCGTGGGCAGCCATGCCTGCGCCTGGGACTTCTTTGCTGCCATCACAACGCAGTGCACTCCAGTTGTGCCAATCTGCTTACCGTTCGTTTCCCAGACACATGGTTGCCTCCTTGGATTGAGTTCATTCCTTCTGCTCGAATCTGTCCCATTTCTCCACCTCTAGCATCGCTCCTGTCCCATCCCTTCTCTACTGGCTTATCCTCTCAGACATTAAGATTCAACTCAAGCATTACCTTCTTAGCAAAGCCTTCCTCTGACCCCGTACCTGGCTACCTTCCAGTTCCTGCAGTATCCAACGCACACCTTGATTACAGAACATCATGTTCTGTTATTTTTTTCACCCACTTGTTTGTCTCCTTTATTAGCTTTACTGAAGGCCGGGGTGTAGGACTTTTTTGGGCGGGTGTCTAGACCAATGATCATCAGCTGCCCAGATACCAAAAAGGTATGCTTCTGAGATCTCTCGATGTCGATTCTGCATGTAGAGCAATGTGGGACATTCCTTAGCAAATCCTGAACACACGGCATGATGCTTAGGAAACATAGGGTCTTCAGTCATGTTCGGAAAACCTAACTTCTCACGACGTCTTCGCCACGGTCTCCCCAGTCTAAACCCCCATCTTCTCCTATCTGTCTCCTACTAATCTGAGCGTCCTACCTAAAATACACCCTTTATTGTCGTCTTTACCTGCTTACTTTTATTTTTTTCTTCATGACACTTTTTGAACACATGATATAATTTGTCTCTCTCTGTTTCCACCATCGGCTCATTTTGTTCACTGCTGTGTCTCCAGTTCCCCAAAACGCTGCTCAGCACGTGGTAGGCGTTTCATTATAATTCACTGCATGGTTGACAATAAGTACACTAAGGTAAATTCTGAATCTCAAAGAGGGTAATATAGTACAAATAAATAAATGAATGAATGTTTTATTTTCACTTATGCTGGAAGAACAAAAAAAAATAGCATTCTTAATTTTGGTCTCCTGGTAAGGTACAGTCTCTAAACAACTATATAAGCAAAGTAACAATAGATTTTTTTTTTCTGATTTCTTCTAAATCTGAAGATTAATGAGTAGCAAAATAATCTTCTGCCATTTTTACCTTTATTAGGAAATATATAATCAAGACATGATCCCTCTGGAGAAATATTAGCTTATTTCCAGAGAAATAAGCCAATAGTTTAACAGGCCTGGTGAAGGCAGCGAGCTTTCTGAATAGTATCCGGGGAACCACTTCACTGTGACACGAGGAGGCGGGGAAAAGTGATGGCAACCAAACAAACTTTACTGAACTTGACAGTGTGAAAATCTGTGAAAGAACGTGCCTGGCATGAGCTTCAAAGCTAAATTAAAAACATGGAAATATGTGAAAAATTAATTAAAAGTTTATTTCCAACGGTTAAAATGCTTCTCGGGCTTATTTTCCAAAGACAGATCTCAACATCCACTCAGCAATTCACTTTGCAGTTCTTCAAAGGAATGAAATAAGTCTGTATTTGTTACGGTGCAATATGTTAACAGATATTATTAAATGAAAAACTAAGTACAGAAGAATATTTACATAATACACTCACTTTTATAGCCAAAGAAGAGACCACTTACAAACATGTGTTTGTATATACATGTATATAAGATTATATGTGTGTATATCTATACCTATGTATGTCTATCTGCACGGAATATTCTGGAAAGACAAGATTCATAAATGGGCAACTCTGGTGACTCTGGGGAATGGGCTTTAGAGTGGATATTGGAGAGAAACACTTCTCATTGTTTATTCTTTTGTAGCTTGTGACTGTTTAGCCACATTCCACATAATGATCGGGGGAAAACACAAAATGTGAAAGAATACTTAAGTAAATAAAACCAGAGAAGATTGTGTAATTTAATTATCCATTTTGCTTTAAGAAAAAACTATGCCGTTCTCCTTACCATTGAAAACACTGCCATATGACACTGTGTATGGATAAATGTTGCAAACAAAAGATGTTACATTTTAGTTAAAACCTTCAATCACACAACATTTAATAAATCTAAGTAATAGTATCAATAGTAGTAAGTGGTTTCAAGATGCTTCAACAATTTTTAGGCATGGCATTTTAAAACGCAGTTAATTAAGCGTCTCCTCTCAGCAGGTGGAAGCCCTCTTCAAGAGAGTAAATGTCTTCAACGTATGTAAATAAGATGCCACATTAGCTCATAATTACAGATTACAGTGGGTGAATGTCAACAGGACCCAGAACGATGCCCCATGTGCTTGACCAGTACGTGCCTTTGTCAAAGATTACTCTGGTCCTAAACCTTTTTGTGCCTTATCAAAATATATAACATATATTCTATTTTGATTTTGAAGGCTTCCCTTCTGGAGTTATCATAAAACTTACGACTTCCCTAATGGAAAAAAATACAACGAAGTACATTGTTTGAACATTAAAATAAATCGCCACGCACACCAGCACAGTCCTAACTCGGGGATGGGGCCCGTGGCCCGTGTGTGCGAGACCAGATAGAGCCTGGATCTGGGTCCAGATCCGCCTCTAACACACTGTGTGATGCCAGGAGAGCAACAGAGCTTCCTTCACCCCCACCGTCCCCTCCAGTGACAAAGGAACCCATCACACTGGGCTGCTTAAAGGAGCAGTGGGAAAATGTAAATATCATAACACATTCAGTGGCACTTGGTAGATGCTCAAATGTTAATCCTTAGTAGTTGTTAATCATAATAATCTGGTATAGTTTTTATAAAGCGACTGAAGTCAAGAACAGGAATCAAGCATGGGGTGCAAGCAGGCGACCCTCGTAAAGGGAGCACAGCTTGGGGGCAAATGCACACAGCTCTCTCCACCGCCCTCCTCGCCCAGGCTGGCAGCTGGTCTCAGAGACCCATTCACTGTCTTTTGTCTTAGAAACTTAGCTCCATGCTTAACTTCTTCTGAAAGCTACTTTTTGAGGTATAGTAAAAATTGTAATACTCATTAATTCCAAGCTCCTGGCCATTATAAGTTTAAATGATGTGTCCCCGACGGCACCCAAGGCCACCCGCTAGTCACACATGTCTACGTATTGGCACCATAAGGGGTCAATTCCAAGACTGACTGGGAGAAGATAAAACGTATTACAAGTACTCTGCACAATTATTTCACAGACGATTGAGAGTTTAATGAAAGCAAAACTATTAAAACTTTCTCAGTCTGCCTTTGTCATAGCATTGAGACCGTGAGTCCTTCTTATGTCTACCAAGAGGAACTTTCGGTAAATTGGTAAATGACTATATAGTCTTTTACATAAAAATCCCAGGACCCAGTGCTAATAACACATCTCTCCAACATGTCCAATTACACTACAGAAAGAGTCAAGGAGTGCCATGTCTTATACTCCCACAGTAATTTCCAATAAAGGTTTCTGAGTGTATTATACCTAGCGAAGGGGCTTAGAAAGTATTAGCTGTAACTTTCATGATGTCTTTGGGGAAAGACTGCAGAAGTCTGATTCTGAAGCCTGCATCAAGCTGCCTCAGGGTTTTCAAACCTTGGTGGTACTGTTGACATTTGGGGCTACAAAAGTGAGTGTGTGCGTGAGAGAGGGAGAGGGGCACCCTGAACAGTGCAGGGTGTAGACAACTGGGCAGCACCCTGGCTTTTGCTGACTAGATGCACCCCCCGCTGTGATAATCCCAAATGTCTCCTTGGGTGGGAGGAAAAACTGCCCCCAGTTGAAAACCACGGGGCGGTCAGTATTACCCAAGTCAATTCTCTCTTTCTAAAGGAGTGTATAGATCACATGTTTACTTGCTTTGGGGCAGGGCTGTCTGAGGCTTTATAATTTTGATAAGTAACCTCATTGCTCCTTCATCAATTCATTGATTCTTTTTCTAAAGAAATGATCAATAGCTATGAATATAATTTTTTAAATTTTGTTGTTCAATTACAATTTATAGTCACTATTATTTTGTATTAGTTTCAGGTATACAGCATAGTGGTCATACGATCGTATACTTCGAAAGCACTTTAATAATATTTAGTTGCCAACTGTTATTCTAGAAGGATGAGACTTTTTTGCTAACAAGGGTTTTGTGTGTTTGTTGGTTTTGCTCTGCTTTAATTTTCTGACTCCTTCTGGTGTAACTAGGACAATGTATTGGTGACCATCCTCATCATCATTATTCCCCTTCATGCTTAATTTCTTACTGTGAACGTAAGTCCACTGTAAATAATATCCATGAAGTCGATTCTTTTGTTGTTTTCACGGGAGACACACATGTAGTTTACACACCCCAGCCCCACACACGCACACCCACGCACCCAGTGGGAGCACATGGCACAGAGTGGAGGGAGAGGGGACGTGGCATTAGGTCCTGCCGAAGTACCTTGGATGGCTCCTGTCTGCATCCACCCCTCAACAGAAATTTGGGGCTCACTTTCTAAGATAGATTATTGAAAAACTCAATAAAGGGGGTGAAGATAAGAAAAGTGTGAGGTCCTGAAGAGAAAGGGTGAACTGGACTTCTGGGAAATTAGCAGGCCACTGCTGTAGAACAAAGCCAAGTTAGACACAGTGACACAAACGTGTGGAGGACAAGGACAAGGCAGGGGACACGGAAATGGAAGAGAGTGTGTCTTCTTGACAAGTTCGGCCAGCTGTGAGGTCCCTTCCGCTGGGGCAGACACCAGAGCTTGAGAAAGGGCTAAGGACAGCAGGAGTCACTAACAGTCTGCCCAGCTGGCCCGGAGGGGACAGAGGCGTTACCCATGAGAAGCGCCAGTTCTTAGAAATGATTTCTGCTGGAAGTGGGTCTGAGAAGTACTTCTTAAAAGAAGATGACACCTATGTGCAGATGTGTGTGGAGGAACGGGGAACGTGCCAGTGAAGACAAAGATGAAGGGGACAGAATGATCGTCACTGCAGGAACACGCTAGGACTGCTGGCCGATTGGGGAAAGTGCCCTCCCTCAGCCCCTCACCACGTGGAGGGAGGGAGCAGCGCTGACAGCCAACCACAAGGGCTGTCAAGGACTGAAGGGAGCCTTAGTGTCCCCTGGAGGAGATGTGACTGGGGGATGGGTTACCGCAAGCCTAATTCCGGCTGGGGAGGAGGGATGGCGTAGCGAGATGATGAGGACCTCAGGATAACGCGATCGCAGCACCTGCACCGTGGTGAAAGCTGGGGAGAGAATGTTAGAGGAGAATTCAGGTCTACACCACAGATTTAAAAGTGTGGGTTTCTAAATGGTTACACGGCACAGGATTCTGGGAGGGGATGGTTCAGAAGAAAAGCATAAACTTGGCAAGCCTGTCGAGAGCATATAAAAGCCAGGTGGCCAGGTGGACAGTGCCCAGGTAGGAAATGCTCCAGTCACCGAGGCTAGCGAAAGTCATAGTATCAAGCTGCCTTATTTGTATTTGGGTCTGAGGTCTCAATTGCATTTGGGTCTGAGGTCAGGAGAGTAGAATAAGGAAGAACAGGAGAGAGGCACAGCAGGAGAGACGGAGAGCAGAAGAAGAAAGAAGGAGGAGAAAAAGAAGAGAAAAGAAAACAGTATGTAAGAAAGGAGGCAGGAAGGAAAGAAGGGAAGAAAAAGAAATAAAGAGAAGCCCTGGCCGGGTAGCTCAGTTGGTAGAACGCTGTTCTAACGATGAAGTTGCAGGTTCCATCCCCAGTCAGGGCACACACAAGAATCAACCAATGAGTGCATCAATAAGTGGGACAGTAAATTGATGTTTCTCTCTCTCAAATCAATCAATAAAAAAACTAAAGAAAGAGATTAAGAGAGAAAGAAAGAGGAAAAGAAAATTTCAGGAAGGACATATGTTAACAGTAGGAAGTTTAAAAAATAAATCACGCCAGTGAAAACATATACTTAGACTGTTTCTCTATAAACTCATCCTAGTAGAATAAACATTTTACAAAATTCAGATTACAGTGAAGATCATTAATTCCTCTAGATCCAATTTCTTATAAAATCATCTTGGTGTAGAAATTTGTGAAATTCAGTTTTCTTATCACTGTGGCCATCTTTCCCCATGAAAAGCCAGTTTTGCTTTACTTAAGATTCAGAAGAAAAATAGGTTCACTGCAACAGTTTTAATAGTATCCGTTGATAGGTGTACAGCACTTCACGGTCTCAGCAGGACTTCCTTCCACACGCTTTCTCTCACCGGCTCTGGCGGTCGCTCTGAGCCCAGGCGACGGGGTGTCGCCCACACTCACACAGAGCCGGGCTCAGGGCCTGTGGCTTCCCTGCACGCACTGCCTGCTCCTGCGTCCAAGCCCCGACAGGTCGCACATGTTCTTTCCATTACAATAGGCTTTTATGACAACATTTAATTGGTAATTTTGATGTTAATTTTTCTGAACTGCTCTGCGTATTTACACCATTGCTTTTATACAGAAGGATAAGGGCCTAGCCATTTTATTACCTTTATAAATAGCACATGTGGAGCCCCGTAGGGGAAGATTACCAATCTAGTCTGCGACTTGGGAAGATAAACAGGATAATGAAGTTCTTGTGTAATGTAAATTAATTTGTGCCTTGTAAACAGGGAGGATTTCTGACAAAGCCAAGGGTTCCGTTGTTTATCTGAACGTTGGGGACCCTTAACCATGTGCAGCCAGGGACACACCGAGGAGTGAGCGTGGCAACCCGTGTTTCGCTGGCCTTTTTGTGTGAGCCCACACGTCGGGTGGGTCAAACCTCAGCCCAACCAACTGCCTGGGGGCCCGGCAGCCAAGGGAAGGTCTGGGATGATATCCTTAACGAATGTTACTATCTCAGGCATGCTAAATAGTGGAGAAGAACACAATGCTGGGGGCCGTCTTCACGACTGGCAGGGGTCATCTTGAGGGAGCTGGGCACGGGGGCCTTCCTGCGTGTACCCCAGTTTGGACGGGCCTGTGGACATTTCCCTCAAGTGTCAGCAGCTAGAAGGGCTCCAGGCAGAGGTGCAGAAAAGGGAAAAGCAACATCTCACAGTTTCATCAACACGCACAAGCCCATGCCCTTCCTTTAAAGAGAAATAAAGACTTATCTTTTTCATTTTGCTCACCTCTGAGAGCAGAATTTTTAAAAGAGCCTTTTTTTCTCTCACTCTGTGGCAGTTTGCTATTTTCATTCCTCAGTATGTATTCCTTGGTAGAACTGAAAACATTTTCTTGGAACAAGCTAAAAACATCACTTTTTGTATTATATTCTCTGTAAAAGTTGGGATATACTTCTTTCAAACTTTGTGAACAATTTAATGTTGCAAATTGTTAGTGGGGTGGTAACAATTTAGGTATACACTTCCTTTCTTGCTTGATACGGTGCTGAAATTATACCTCGTTGCTTTACTTCAAGGCATGTATTTATAGAATCGAGAACACTAATGGTGTATAATCATAATAAAGCATCCTACGCTCTGAAATAATCTTCTTGAGAACAGAACAAAACCTTGTTAGTTCAACTTCACGAAGAAAAAGCACAAGAAACAGGTTAACCCTTCGGCAGCTGCTGCTGCGTTCGCAGCTTCGGCACTGGCAAGTTCTCGCTGATTTACCCAAATCTGAGTACTTGAGAAGTTTGTGACTGTTTAGAGTTCCCCATTCGTGACTTCACAATAGTCAAAAGTAACATGAAAGTAAAATACTTTTATGCATAGCTTTATAGAAAATGACTAGCAGCTGATAATGAGAACAAGACATACTTAGTTGATGGCTGTCATAATTAAAGAGGCATTAGCGCTGAGTAGAAAGAACAGAGAGGCTTTGAATCTGAAGACCTAGGATGCAACCCAGAATCTACAGTGTACGGAGCAGAGAGCTTCCTGGGCTCTCTGCTCTTCAGATTGTACAGCAGGACCCGGCGCTGAGCTCGCAGGGTGGGGCGTTTTTAATGAGTCGAGACCATGCAGGAAAGTGGCACCATGTAGGGCATAGAAGAGGGGCCTACTTGGGAAATGGTAATATTATTGGCATAATTCCCACAGGTTGAAATTCAGAAAAAGCCCAAGTCCACGATGATCAGTTCAGGAGAAAATCGTGGCACGAGTCACGTGGCTCATACTACAGCATTTTTCTCTAGAGCGGTACATTTGATAATATCTACTCGGAAACCAAAGCTACAGCTTGACTCAGAGTAGATTCCCTGCTAGCATCTGGCTGTGCATCAGAGAAAAATAGACACAGCCTTTGCTGGGAGAGGCCAGCATCTCCCTGTCTCTTTGAAAGAGGCTCCAGCAGGAGGAGAAGCAGAAGGCAGAAGCAGAGCCACGCAGGGCATGGGCAGCAGACACAGCGAGGCCCTTCTGGCTCCGGCTGAAGACAGACAGAGGCAGCTCGCAGGGAAGGGAGAGTTTAAAGGGAAGGGACGGTAATGACAAGGTGACCCACAGTTCCCGATGGTACTTTTCATTCCTAGGTAATCATAAAAGCGCCCCCTTTACATAAAGGTGTCCTGGTTTGTATGACCTACTATATGGTCATGCGACTCTTAAATTATAGGACAAAAAAAGAAAAGGCCAAGAAATGAAATGCGAAGGATTGATCTGACCATTTGTGTCTGGCTTACCAGGCAAAAACGTGAAATCATAAATTCGTAAGAGCAACATGCACTCCTCCTCGGCTTAGAGACAGAGCAGGGCCTCTCTCCCTCTCTCTTCCTCTCTCCCTCTCTCAATCTCTCTCTCCCTCCCTATAACAAAATACCAGTCCACCTTACCACGACAGAAAAAAAGACAGATGGACAGCATTCCCATGAGGAAGTTGTGCTTCATACCACAAGCATAATTGTGTCTCCATGGATTCGGAGCTGGTACCTCCATGACTGTAAACACAGCCCAACATTTTGTATAAGAATTGGGAAGCAGCAAGCTTTCAAATGTTACAGCCCCAGACCCAGCGTTTTCCACTAACCCTGATAACCAGGAATCGCTGGCCTCTCTTCCTCAGTCAGGTGAGGCTCAGGAACCCAGCAGAGGCCAGTTGGCAGGAAAGCGGTATGTCCATAATGTGTTAGGGACTCTGTGCCAGTGAGAAAACTACTGGGGACAGACACGAAATCAGTCCTCATGTAACCTCAAAATGTGGTTATTGTTAGGAACAAGGAAATTAAGAACTAAATGTGACCTTAGCAAATAGGAACCTCGGTTGTAGCCAGGAGGAACTAACAGGGGACACAGAGTGCAGCATCCACCCTGGATGGTGCAAATGTGCTCCCCTGGTGTGCGAGATCAGCAATGCTTTGTTTAGTTTTTAAGCTAGAAAATGCGCCACTGAAGTTAGAACCCCACCCTGTTCCTGCACGCGATCTCTGTAAGCAAACAGCTAACTGCCACGTCTGCTTCTGTATGATGCTTGCTTGCCCTCCCCTATATAAGGACTTAGCGGTAAGCGCTCGGGGCGACTCTCATTTGCAGCCCTTATGGGACACTTCGAGAGTTCGCCCCTGCGCAGGTTACAACTTGGCCAATAAAGGAACATCTTTGATACCCTGAAAGTCTCCGACATTTGTTCTCGCGCTTGCTGGATGCGACAGTTATCAATCAGAATAGCACTCGTCAAAAAGCAATGAGAAAACAAGTATACAAAAAGGGATGCAAAAGCTGAAACCCGGGTATTAGCATAACAAACTATGTCAAGCACATCAGAGAAGCGTGGGAGGGAGGCGCCTCGAGAGCCAGGAGGTTACAATCCAGTTTAAAAGCTTGGATCCACTCTGCCCTTTCATCAGCTACAAAGCGGGAGGGATGGCCTTCCTGGGACCCGTTTGCACAATCGTAAGAGGTAGATTCAAAACATAAAATTCAGAACCCCTCTCCAAGTAAGCCTTGGAGAGTAGCACGTGCTCCAAGAGCAGCTCTCCGGGACCACTTGTCTCTTCTGCTTTTGCCACCATCGACTGGAGAGCTGCACAGGCAAGCACCTGCTCCTCAGGGGCCCTCACAGTCGTGGGCGGGTTTGGGCTCGAAATGGGGATCTGAGGCTAAACTTGGACCCTCTTACTCTTACCTTAAGTTAGACATTTACTTCGAGTTCACTGTTATCTCTATATTATTTTTAGAATATCGTTATTTTATTTTTAATTGAATTTATTGGGGTGACATTGGTTAATAAAATTACACAGATTTCAGGTGTACGATTCTATAACCCATCATCTGTACATGGTGGTGTGCGTTCACCGCCCCAAGTCCAGTCTCCTTCCATCTCCATTGATCCCCCTTTACCCTCTTCTACCTCCCCCACCTCCTTTCCCTCTGGTAATCCCCGTACTGTTGTCTGCGTCTAGGGGTTGGGTTTTGTCTTTGGTTTGTTTTTTTTTCCGCTTAATCCATTCACCAATATCTCAGTATTTCATTTCTAACCCTTCCGTTCTCTTGTTCTCCAGGGAGGAAGTGAAAAAGCAGAAAAATGCACCATGACTGACATTCAATCCATTTATTTTTTTTTAACGAGCATTTTCCCAGCTAGAATTTTCACGGACATTGATAGCAGAGCGTGAGAGATGCTGTAAGGATAAGGACAGAGCCACTTGGGGCCAGATGTAAAGAGCTGCCTTTCTGAACAGCGAACGTTCAACGTGCATGTTTTTGGTATTCTTACCGAGAGAACTTTCTAGCAAATTGAAGCATCGATATGCTTGTAAGACACAAGCACAGCTTCCCCAGGTTTATAGACAGGGCTCTGAAGGTTATACTACTGCTGGTTCCTTCTCAGTAGGGTGTTTCCACGGAGGGATTTTGGGGCAGAGAACAAAGGAGGCAGGCAGGGGACGCAAGCTGACCCTCCAGGCTGGCCTCGGCTGCCGTGCCGCCGGGGCGCGGCTCCGGTTGACATCACTTACAGACCACGCGGCAAACTCTGTCCTCTACCATCTGACTCTTCTGAGTCTTATATGGTCGAATCCATTCTATGCTTTGTCCCATTGCTCCAAGAACTGTTTATCTTAATTTGTTTATATTAACTTTGTCACCATTGTGTCACAAGCTGTTTTAGGGCACTGATTGTGTGTGTGTCTGTGTATTGATTGACACCTGAGAACCGAGAGAGAGGGCAGTGGCTGAGCATCCTCAGAAACTTTGAAAACCACCATATTCCTTACACTGAAAACGGTGAATTTAAAACCTAGTCTTTTTCTGTAATAGTCTCCCTAGTTTGGAGTCAATAGGTATGTTTTCGAATTATTATGATTTTATTTTGAATACACTGGCAACTCTTTAAAATGAGTCTTTTACTTTATAAATATTTGTTGGAAACATTTTTAGTTTATGGCTGTCTTTGCTGTTGGGCGTTTAACTAACCATTTCTCTCCTGCACTCTCTGGGGGCAGGGGTCACACCTGACAAGAAAAGGCCAGAAGGATAGATTCCAGAACACGTCTCCCAAGTACATGAAATCTGAAGGCGAGGCAGCATCTCATTCCCCAGAAAAACTGCCACGTGGTCAGTCACCAGCACATCCCTGGGCCACTGACCGGACAGCAAACGCACACGAGAAACGCCCCTGGGGAGGCAATTTTCTCACATTATACACTGCTTCTGATACATGTTGACAGGACATTTGGAAATGACACGAGAGGAAAGCACTATAATAAACTTACTCCCGGCTGACCATAATCTTTTTTTCTTTGACTGCAAAAAATAGGTAGGCCAAAATATTTATCAGGTTTTCCGGGAAAACCCCGTTCAGTGTGGGAAGTGACCCTCAACTTCGCAGTGAACACTGGCTGCTATGTGTGCGCCACGGTGGGGCCATCTGAACTCCTCTCTCTGAAAACGGACACACATCCTTCCTTCCAGACTGTGCTGTCGGAAGGCTGAGGGCAGCTTTTGTGCTACCTGCCACAGGCTCTTAGAGAACAAAAATGTATACTTTTTCCCTCCCAGTAAGGCTTCAAGAACAAGCCTAAATGTGAAATCATTCATCACTAAGACGTGAACAGCAACACAAAACAAAAGTTCTGCTTAGATTAGACACATCTTTTGCTTTCCCCAAATCCTTTTTTTTTATCATCACCCGAGGACATGCTTATTGCTTTTGGAGAGACAGAAAGGTAGGGAGAGAGAGAAAAAAAAAATCAATATGAGAGAGAAACATCGATCGGGCGCCTCTTGCATACACCCTGACCAGGGATCAAACCACAACCCCGGCAAGTGCCCTGACCGGGAACTGAACCTGTGACCCTTAGGTCTATGGGTCAGTACTCCAAACCACTGTGCCACCCTGGCCAGGGCCCAAACCTTATCTTAAAATCTGAAAAAAGATCTAATTCAACTCCAAGATGAAATAGGGTCTAATAATCATGGGGGGGAATAACAAAAGTGGCAACAAATTGAAGAGTCCCCACATCTATCACAGATCGATTTTATGTATGTGTATATTCACTCCTTCATTCCTTTACTTACTTACACACTTATTCATTCAGGTATGCATGTCTGTTTTGGCAAGTCACAGATATTACCGACTTGACAACGGAAAAAGGTCTTGTGGTTGCCTGATTCAATGTTCTCACGCACACACCTTGGGCCCAGGATCGTCACTCAGAGTAAGCACTCCATAAACACCTGCCGAGTTGGTGGACTGTGCCGGCAGGGGCGGGGGAGGCCCAGACACACCCCCAGGGCCACTCAGCCTCGAGCTGCCAGGCCAGTCTCCCGCCGTCAGCCCATTGCCACCCTCATTATGCCAGCCTCATCCCTCTCAGCCTCACTTGCTCATTTCCAAAATGAGATAAGCAATTTGGAGATCAAACAAATGTCTTCCCTTATTGTTTGTCCATCACCGATGACAAAGTATACCCTTTTTGTTAGTTGTTAGGGGGAAACAAGTAAATACTGAAAAGGATGGGTCTATTCAGTCTATTCAGCACGATTACTGCCTTAAACTCTTCAAAAATTGCGTACCTCTCACAGCACACAAGCATTTCACAGAGGTTATTCAACACGAGAGGTACCCCGAGTACCTGTATATGGCTGGGCTCCGTGGGGGCCGACCTTCACAGTTAGGGCTACAGGGAAGCCGAGGGGAACTCAGAGATTTCGTCTAGTGGACTTGTAGTCTGGCCCTGAATTGTGAAAAATGTTTACCTACAGAAGAAAAATTCATGACTCTCCTCTATCCTTTTATCTTTATTTTGCATCTTTTCTCTAAACACATTAGAAAAATGGATCGCTAGGTCTCGTGGTTTGGAATATGGCCGTACCCCTCCATCCAGTTGCCCATCGAGTCCGTGTCAGTTTTAAAGTTTTAAAGCCCCAGCTCTGTGCTAAGCACCCAGCCAGATGGGAGCACCTTGCTAGTCAAAGGGGGGCTCAGCAGCATCAGCCCCCAGAGCCACTGAACCAGAACGTGCATTTTCTCAAGACCCCCAGGGAATTCACATTTGAATTGAAATTAAGGAAGCCCCAGGAAGACTCAGTCCCCACCCTAGATAGAGGTTTACGGAGTCCGTCAGAGGAAACAGCCGGGACCACAGCCAGTCCAAACAGAGCAGCTGGGCACATTTTTAAAAGGAGCTGATCCCCAGATGGATGAAGCCCTGTGGGCACATGGCTTGGCAAATGGAGAAATTTTTGTGCAAATTAGAAAAAGGAGTCTCTTCTTCCAGGCAGACTCATCCACACGCTTGGACTCGGGGCTGCAGAAAGCAGTGTGCGCACCAGATTCAAGCAACTGGTGGGCTTGCACAACCAGCGGTGTTGTGCAGTGTGTCCCTGACACAGGCCTCCTCTTTTCTCTTCCTCCCGCCCCCTTTCTCTCCGTCTCTCGCGCCCCCCTCTCTCCATCAAGTGTTATTCTGGGAAGA
>PVKM010023088.1:0-21393 GCA_004027735.1 Carollia perspicillata | reverse complement strand
TGGTCCACTCCATTGATTTGAGTTCCAGTTTTCTTCCCATCACTATTGGTTCCCTGTACATTTTCCTTCATTTCACTTATCAGCGCCTTCATTTGTTCATCTAATTTGTGACCAAAATCAACCAATTCTGTGAGCATCCTGATCACCAGTGTTTTGAACTGTGCATCTGATAGGTTGGCTATCTCTTGGTCCCTTAAAAGTATTGGCTCTGGGACTCTGAGCTTTTCTTCTGCTTGAGTCATTTTGATTGGGTGGCACCTGTTATGTTTGGGTGGCAGAGCCTTAGGTGTTTACCAGGGCAGGGCAACCTGGTTGCTGGGTTGTGACGCTGTCTGTGGGGGCAGGGTCAGAGGGAACAATGGAGCCTGTTCCCTGCTCTCTCAGATTTATGTCCCCTCTGCCACTTTCCACAAGCAAACCAGGCCTCCCTGGCACTGGTTCCTAGGTGGGTGGGCCAATGCATGCTCCAGGACCCTGTGGGTCTCCCCAAATACCTCTCCTGTGAGGCTGGGAGCCTCTCCTGGCACCTTTTCAATTGGTGTTTTTAGGCTTTATTTCCTGTCGCTGGAGCCCTGGGCTGTGCAATCCATCTCACTGACTGCTCTCGCCTAGTTTATCTGAGTGCAAATGTATTTCCACGGTCGGCCAACTGCCCTGTATGCCCTGCGTGCTCTGTGCTCTGCTTGTCTTCTCCTCGTGTGTCTGAGGTCTGCAAGCTCCATGCCACCTGTGCTCCCCAGTGGCCCTGGGTCTGCCAGCCACTGCCTTTTCCCACTGCGTTCCCTCTCCACTGGCTGCCAACTCCGCCCCTCTTACTGGTCTGGTTGAATGGTTGTCAGACTTCCGTAGTTCAATTTTCTGTGTTCTGGTTGTGTTATATTTGGTAAATCTTTGTTGTCCTTAATCTTGATTGTGCGAGGAGGCACAGTATTTCCACCCATATCTTCATCTTGGCCGGAAGCTGTCTTCCATTTTCAAGTACCAGAATTTCTGGTCTATTTGCATCATGCTTCTGTTTCTCACAATGCTTTTAGGTACAGAATTAAAAATAGATTTTAGTTTTATCTCTTGTTCTAAAGAAGACAGATTTTAGAGATCTAATTCAGTTTTGTGTCTTTTGTTTAATGCATCTAAACTTTCTTATCAGCTGCACCTAAATATTTCCACTTTATTTTTTCCTCTGATGTTCTTACTCATGTTTCAGTTAGCTAATCACTGTACCTTAAGGTCTTCGACTTTTTCATGGTCCTAAGAATCAGGATTATTTAATAGATTTGCACATGTATACACCCCAGTAAATGATCAGTACAGAAAACATGGGTCATTATAAAGAAATTTTAATCTCATAAAGGAATTATACTATTTCCTATAGAACTAGGGGAAATAAAGGCCAGAAATAAACTGAAACATAAAGGAACTGTTATTATTTTATAGAAAAAGCTCTTTTACTTTGAACTTGGTTTTATAAAGAAGGCTGTCAGCTCTGAAAGGCTTGAGGGGAAGCCATCTCTGTCCCCATTCTGTCCCCTCTGAAGGTGGGCGGGGAGGTGCCAAGAGTGCTTGTCTCAGCCAACAAGCCTACCTCACTTCTGTGATCTGTCTCCAGCCAGAATGATCTCAGAAAAAGAGAAATGGGATAGCAGAAATAGGATTTAAAATTTTTATTTTGTTTGGGGGGTTTTAATGTTAATTGGACTATAGAAAGTTTTCTAGAGGAGCCATCCCTACAAAAATTATTGCACATTTATAATATATGATAGTTTAACCCACACTATTACAATATTTCTCTAGCTCTTGCAATGAAGTTGAGTAGAAAATTGGAGTGTAATCAATGTAGAAAACTCGGCCTTCTGGCTTAAACAGGCCAAATTGAGTATATCCAAAATAGATATTTTCTATTCATCTTAATTTAAATGTCTATAACATGATTGATAATCTGCCGAAGAAACACAAAGGATCATGTAAGTTATAAGAAATCCATTCTGACGCTATTTCTTACTACCTAATAGTACTTGCTCCATAGCAAGCAGCTTCTTTTTGACAGTGACTCAGTAAAAAGCCTCTGCAGCAGAACGCAGCATTAGGAACATTCCAGAAACCACCGCACTGGGAGCTGGGGCGGCATCCAGAGGTGCGTGCGGATGGTCTGAGGTTCACCCCAGCGAAACAGCCTTAAGAGAATGGGGAAGCCAAAGTGCCTGTGATGAAAAGGGGTCAGATTAAACATCCCTCTCTCCGTGTCTGATCTTGACCAGTGTCCCTCTGAGCCCATTTTAGTTCTGGCACCATAACTGCTGAGAGGTCAGATGATTACACATGCTCTGCAGACAAAATAATCATCCTTTAAGATAATGTCCCATGTGGCAATGAGAGCTCCATAATGGAGGAGCCATTTTCAATACATCTGTCTCAAAGTCTAAGAAACTCCCAGCCCCTAACAAATGTAAAATAGCAAATGCTCAAAATCTTTTCGGGCACTCAAGGAAGGGCACAACACAAAAAAAGCAGAAGAAATGACTGAATGTTTTGGCATTGTAAGAATATATAAATGACATTGTTCCTCAAAAGAACTTTTGCTGAAAATTCCATAACACAGCAAATACATTTTATCCTTCACAGAAAATAATGGTTAGTTGGCCAATAAGTCACACATTTTTTTTACTTTAAAATTAGTGGTCAAACTGTTTTCATTGTTATTTTATAAAACAAATGGAAGGTAATTAATATGTTTATTTATCTGTAATTTTTACTCTGAGATATTTCCAAAAAGGATGTGATTAAATCCTCATAATCACATTAATCAAATCACACTTTGAACAGAATTTTTTTTTCAGTAGTTGGAAAGAGAGATAAGAACATACAGAGTCTGTAAGAAAAAGAGTATTTCTACAAATCTCTTTAGGTAAGATGGCTATTACACTGGAACTTTAAATTTAACTCTGGGTTCCAAGGAAAGCTGAGAAATGATGGGTTATATAGACTTTTACCCTTTTTATAAAATGAAACATCAGTTCTTCACAATGGTGCACTGAGATGCACTCAGTATTTATGCATTGCCTACAGTGGATTATGTGTCTAGATAATCGTGTGTTCAGGTTTCTGTAGGTATTTCCTATAAATGGGCTATAGGTTTCAAATATTACCATTTTGTTCAATTCCCAGTTTTAAAGGTGATAACATAATATATGTATGTAACATAGTTTCAATATTTTATTTTTAATTGGACATTTTACCAGATACCACCTAATATTACAATTAGTGAAATTGTTGAAACAGGGACTATATTATATGGAAAGAATTTTGTTTTGTACCTGGATTATTATGTTTTGGCTTGCCAGAGCCAATATGTGGCAGCCCCCTCCACCACCACCCCTATTATGTTAAAGCTTGTTTTTACTACCATTTTTCAAACTGATAAATATGATAAAATAATAATAAAGGAAAAAAGAAAAGAGAATTAATCTGTCTTTTACTTTTAGTTATCATTTTTAAATGCGTCATTTTATTTTATTTTTATTGAATTTATTGGGGTGACATTAGTTAATAAAATTATGTAGGTTTCAGGAGTGCAATTCTATAGTACATCCTCTGTATATTGTATCATGTGTTCGCCACCCCAAGTCAAGTTCTACCTTCCCCTAACCCCCTTTCCCTCTGGTAATCACCATACTGTTGTCTGTGAGGTTTGTTTGTTTATTTTGTTTTGGTTATACTTTTAATTATCTTAATGGCCATTTGGATCACAGAGTCAGTCCAATCGTCATACCATATGTGATCATAAGAAGGGCTCAATAAGTTGAAATAAAATGGCTTTGATGATACATGACTCATTCGTTTAAAAAAAGATTTGAGCTGTTTCTTCATGCAAAACAGTGTGCTAACATTAAGGTGTAAGAGAGAAGAGAGAAAAGAGAAGAGACAGAGAGATAAAATAGATATAAAATAAAATAGGTGTAATAAAATAGGTATCTGCTCTGGAGAAGCTCTCAGTGGGAGAACAGTTCCATAGAAGTTAGAATCTGATTCACAATGCAGCCATATACATTATTTTGAACTGGAGGACTAAGGAAGGCTTGTTGACTGATTTTTAAGTACATAAGACAGAATTACTTCTTTTTAATTCTTTTTTGTTTTTCGATTGCAGTTGACATTCAGTATTATTTTATTTTAGTTTCAGGTGCACAGCATAGTAGTAAGACATTTATATAATTTACAAAATGATCCCCCTGATGAGTCTAGTGCCCTGGCACCAAATAGTAAGAAAGGTATTTACCTTTAAAAATCCAAAGTTCCACCTCTCTTCTCCTCTCTTTCTCTGGGCGTCCCTATCCTCTCACTCCTCTCTCCCTTCTCCTTCTCCAGCGAAGGCTGTGTCACAGAGGCCCCTAGGAATGACTGACTCAGTGTTAGACTCAGAAAAGGGCCGGTCGCCACACAGTTACTCATTCACTCTATGCCTCAGAATCCTCAGCTGCAAATTTTTTAAAAATGTTCTTTGAGTCATTAATTATTTGGCGCCTTAAAGGAAACTATACAGCCAGACCTATTTTTTTGTGGTTTTTGTTGTTTGTTGTTAACCGATTTAAAGTGACTCGCAATTATTTTAATATCATGCCACCCCATACGTGGTGATAGGGTATATTTTCAAAGTTCAAATATTGTTTTCTTTATTACAGGTTTCTTTTCTCCATGGAAAACTCCAAAGCCTGTAAGTTGGAATTATTATGCTTCTTTCTTTATTTCTAGTTATTATCGCAATTCCATTCATGAGAGTTGGTGAATTGGGAGACCTCAAAATCTCTTTCACCTCTGAGATTCTGTGATGTCAAAACAACAAACCGTCTGTGTCCTTTTTGTCTTGTATTTGTCCCACAAACATAAATAACTCATCTTACTTTCCTATAAAAGCATGGCTGCCTGTTTGGTAATAAGTATACTGACAAAATGAGCATTAACACTATTCATTACACGGTGCTGAAAATCTTTTAGAAACCTTTTTTATTTCCCCTGTCAGAAATACTTTAGTCTTTATAACATGGATTTTTAGAAACAATGAAAATTGTAAGCCCAGGGGTATTAACCTTCCTGTTAGATCTGGTCCAAAATAAATTTAGCTCTGTATATCGTGTATACATATAGTTACATCGTAATACATACAGAGCTAAATATATATGTGTATACAAGGGGGGACCCAAAAAAACAGAATTTATTTATTTAAAAAATTGTGTATTTATTCTTACATGTTTAAATTTCAGTCACCTTCAAAGTACTCTCCATTTGATGCAGTACACCTAATTGAGATGTTTTTTCCACTGCTCAAAAAGGTTTTGGACTCACCAATTTTGATGCTTTTTGGTGCTTCTGCCTTTTGTTTGTTTCAACTCTTCCACATCGGCAAAACATTTCCTTTTGAGAACTTTTTTTCAACTGAGGAAACAAAAAAAAAAGTCACTCAGGGGAAGATTGGATGAATAAGAAGGGTGGGGCATGGAGGAGTCAATGCCATTTATGGTCAAAAATGGGTCAACACTCAGCGCAGTGTGGGCAGGTACCTTCGTAAATAATCACCCATCATGGAAGGGGAAAACACTTGAGTCTTCAAAAAAAATTCACTGAAGCTGAATGCAGCCTCTCACACCAGCTGATACACTGATACAGATGGGTTTCTGGAACACTCACCTAGCAGAAGAAGCTTCCTCTTTCTCTCTTAGAGAGAGAGATTCCTCCCACCCCACCCACCCATCCTCCACCACCAAACCTGACAATCATTCAAAATGGTGCTTCTGCATCTTCAGATACTGGTGATCTCTGCCGTTATCTAACCTCTCAGGGCCTAGTTATTTTATGAATCATCCTGCAATTTTGATGTCAATGTAGGAGGCTAACGGACTTTAATAATCTTTTTGTGAGGCTTGGTTAACCCAGTTGGCTTGGCAATTATAAATGATCTTTGCTTGCCATTAGATTGAAACTAGTAATTGTCCAGGTCCCAAGAGGTGGGATTGGTTTTCCAGGGTCCTATTTTATGGTGTATTAGAATGAACTACCCAGACTGGAATATGTAAAACCCATGACGAGGAGGGTGTGTAGCAAAGTGATTGCACCTACTTCTTTTCTTTCCTCTGACCATAATCAGCTCTGAAGAAAGTACCCCTAGTGTGGCCAGTGAGTAGGGAATTCTTGAGTTAATTTTGTGTTTCTCTTATTTCCTTTACTGAGGGAATATTTAACTGATTTTCTCATTTTAGAAATGGAGATAATAGAATGCCACATACTTTTCTAGTGTAATAACTGGTTTAACTAAATATCATGTCTCAAACATGGTTTAAAGGGGTGGAAATGAAGTATTATTCGGCCTCATACTATGCCTGATCCCAGGCCTCTCTCAAAGGGAGACGAGGAAACTGGAAGTTAGAGTGAGGAGCTGATGGTGTCAGGACTTCGTTCTCACCAAGCTGTCCTCATTTTGGATTTGGCCCATTTGATCCACAGAGAATATCTGGTGGGAAAACCAAACCTCTTTGGGCCTAGTACACCACTTATTGATGGCGTGATTTTGAAAAGACGTATTCAAAAATGTTTGAAATGAAGTTTGTTTTATCTTGGCCAAAATCTAGATAATTCCTTCCTTTTATCACCAAAGTTAAATCTGTACTCTGGTTATACACACCTTTATCTAATTTAACAAAGAACCTTGCAACCTCATCATGGTGCTACAATTATGCAATTTAGTGATTTCCTTATATGTACCACATTTAAACAAATTACTCCATTTGGCATAATCACAGCATTTGCTGTCATTAAAGTAATTACATCCATAGTCAATAATTCCAAAAAAAGGTTTTATACAACTCAGTTTACATTTAATCCTGAACCCATACACCCATGTAAAAGTTAAAGCTTGGCCAGGTCCAAGGCTGAGTGAAGATAGATGACTGAGTGAAGACAGACTTAATGTCCTCCATGTAGCTGTCAGAAATTCTGTAGACCAAGGATTATATAATAAGGGGCAGTTTGGGATGGGATTTAGGGTGCAGGCTCTGAAGGCATCCTGCCTGGGTTCAAATTTTCCTTCCAGCTCTGTGACCTTCAACAAGCTGCTGAAGCTCACAGTATCTGAAGCTCTACCTCTGAAAATGAGGACAATAATAATGCTCCACTCACATGGTTGTTGTGAAGAGCTTAGGAGTTAATCCATGTAAGGCGCTTACATGTTGAGCTCTAAGACATAAACTACTAAAAAATAAAATAAAACATAAACTACTGTCATTCTAGAAAGCAGATCCTTTATGCATAAATTCAGTAAATCAGTCACTTTATGAAAGACTGTGGCTTGCTAAACTATTCATTTAAGCAAATATATAAATATATGCCCACGGTATATGCATTTATACACTTTCTCCTCTGAGGAGGATTCATGACATCCCTAGTCAAGACAAGGAAATGTTATCCTGAGCAAGATCTCTTCTCCTCCTGGTTCTGTGCTGCTTCCTGACCTTTTTCCATCCTACTGACCCACATCTTAAGCCAATCCACATCAAAATAGTCACGTCCCATTTAACAAGTAATATCCTAATAATAGTGACTTCTCATTCCCTCCATCTGGAAGAAATCCAAGTTCATTCTTCATATACAGAATCAAGCCAAATGGCTTGATCTCCCAGCCCTGCCCTAAAATAGTGATCAGGTATGTTTAGACTACCCCAGCTTCTATAGAAAGCAACAAGTTTCTAAAGAGAGTATTTTATGAGTTTGGGGGAAGGACCTGCCTTATTCACAAGCCCTCTATTCCCAGTGTACACCCTAGAATCAGAAGGTGGGCTTTAAAAAAGTTAATCACACCCTCATTGGGTTTTTCCATTTTACTGTTTGATGCTCCTGTGGTAGACTGTATGTCTACTCTGTCCACTGATATTTAGGTGACTGACCTCTCATATAGTCAGGCATTCATTCATTCACCAAGATCAGCAGAGATAAAAAGTTTCTCCCAGATATAGAAAACAACTTTATGTTTCTTTCTCTAGTGAGATGTTTATAAATGTCAGCCTAGATGTAGACGCCACTGGGACCGGACATGGCACAATCAGAAGCCTTGCTGAGAGGAAGCTTGGCTGGTCACACAACTCTTGACAGGTCATGGCCAGGATGTCAAGTGAGGCACATAACCTGGGCACCAGGACAGGATCAGAATCTAGGGGATTCACTGAAGGCTGACAGGAACACCTGAGCACAGAGAGTCCCAGTTAGAAAGCAGAAGTCCAGAGACCAGGTTGCTAAGAAAGAAGGGAGAAATCAGCAGAGGCCACCCTTCTCAAGGTGCTGTCGGATCAGCACACAGCCCCAGGGACCAGCAGCTAACCTCTGGCCCCAGGGCCATGTCTGGCTCTGTGGTCTTTCCTGTGGGAGCTGAGAAATAACTCAGTTTGGGGGTTGTGTTACAGGACTTTGAGTCTGCGGTTTCCGTGATGTCATGGTCACAGTGACTCTGCTCTACAGTCCTCTGAGAAATCCTGGCAGAGTGACTTAAAGGGCTTGTGAAGGTCACAGTAAGATGTTGTGAAATTGCTTTACTGAGCACGAACTGGGCTCTTTACTAGTCACCCCCATCTCTGGGCTAACACAATTGTAGAATTCGTCCATCTGCCACAGAAACTTCCCCAAACAGTGCCCAAAGCATCATTTCTTCTGTAGTTTTAAGAATGTTTTTAGAAATGCTTATATGTCACCGAAGCACATTTGCTCCAATGGCTGCACGTGAACCATGCACACCCGACAAGGCCTGGGTGGGTCGTCAATAACCCTGACTGAAAAACGGGAGAAAGAACCGGAGACGGGCTGCATCTCTATGGTAACAAGTCAGATGCTGCAGCTACTCAGAGCATGTTTCTAATTTGCTCCCTTTTTAGAATTTAATATCTTATGTTTGGAAACAGGAGGGGGAAAGTCATGGCCAGAATGCCTCCATGTAATACCTAAAGTCAAAGTGAAAAAAAGAATTTGGCTTTAGCCACACACATGGGACTTCCCCATCACAGCAAAGACACCCAGACTGTATGGCCAAAGGAACCCAGCATGGCTTCCTAGATGAAATTTGCTGTCAAATGAATTATGAAGTATATATTAAAATTTTTTTACTAAATGGGGGAAAAGGCAGAAAATCAGCTAAAACTGTAAGGAAATTTACCAATTATTCCTCTCATTGTATCCTTATGTAAAAAAGCATTCTGTCATATGTGGTTCTGACCCAGGGTCTGCCACTGACAGCCGCTAGACCTCTTTGCACTTCTGGAGATTATGTTTAATATTAGGGAATTGAACTTGACTGAGGGTTTTCCATCCTTGTTAGCTACAGAACCTTTGCTCAAATGAAACCTTTGTCAGTGGCACATATAGAAAAAAAATGAAAATGAAGCCGCTTGTCTTAGTCCCTTCAGACTGTTAAAACAAACTACCATAGACTAAGTGGCTTATATACAACAGAAATTTATTTCTCACAGTCTGGAGACTGAGAAGTCCAAGATCAAGGCACCCACAGATTCAATGTTTGGTGAGGATCCACTTAATAGATGGCTGTGTTTTCTCTGTAATCTTACCTGGCAGGAGGGACTAAAGAGGTCTCTGGGGTTTCCTTTGTAAGGATACTAATCCCATTCATGAAGATCTAAACATTTAGATCATAGCACCAATCTTATTGGAAGGAGTGTCTGTACCCTGTTTCTTTCCTAATTTGGTGGCTCATCTGACCCCTGCCATACATAGTCCAAGGTAGGGGAGCAGGTCTCAGGGACCTTCGTGTCACACAGTGCCCTGTACGGCACATGGTATCTCACATCCCTCCAGCTTTAAAATCCTTAATCACTGAGAGGTGAGAGTTGAGAGTTGACATCAAAGCCCTGACCAAACTGTAGCCCATGTGAAAACAAAACAGGACCGTACAGTAGGGGACAGAGAGTTTTAATTCTGTAAAGCTCAAAATAGTGTGTATCAAAACTGGTTTTAGAAAAAAGAACAAGTGACCGTTTTTTTTTGATGATTTCATTCATTCACTAAACATTTTCTGAGTACTTACTAAGTGTTGGTAATACAACCATGAGAAAATCTGCATCCCTTCCAGCCTCTGTCCCCAACACGATCTATCTGAAGAGACTTGTAATTATAGCTGGGTGTGACGAGTGGTGAGAGGGGAGGAGAGGGAGCTGGGGGAGCACCGGGGGGACATCTACCCAGATCAGGAATGGTCGGCAAACTTCTTCAAGAAGAGGAGATGCAGCATCTGAATCTAATAGCCAGGTGAAATGAGGGAGGGATTTGAAAGAGCAGAAAATGGCTAAACTTTGCAGGTAGAAGGAGAAATTAAGGAAGTATGCAAAGGTTCATGGCAGGCGACCACCCGATGGATCCTAGGACACGAGAGGAGAGGCCATCAGCAGATACGAGAAAGGCAGCAGAGTCTGGGTCAGGGAGCCCCTGCCAGGGGGGACTGGCCTTTCTCCTGAGGGCCACGCTGACCCAATGCAGAATTGTAGGCAAGAGAGTAATCTAATCTAATTTTTACACAAAGCAGGCTTGTTCAAAGCAGAAAAGTAGAAGGTAAGTTGGAATGAGGAATCAGTTGATCAATGAATGAAGGTGAATTTGGTGGTGCCAATAGGTGATCTCAATGAACCTGGCTTTTTCCCTGATAAAAGGATGTCAGCCCCTGCTTTATCTACCTCATGAGGATAGAGTGAGGATCAAAGAAGATAATGTCTGTGATAGGACCTGGTAAACTGGCAAGTGTCCCATAGACCTTTCCTAAATTATGGTGGCAGCAACAGCAGCAGCAGTATTTTGGAAAAGAAGCCACCAGATCAGCAGTAAATGAGGCTTCATAGAAGACTTTGAACAATTCACAAATCCCAGATGGTAGTGTTATTACTAATAAATTGAAAAGAAAGTGATTGAATGTTCATGTACAGGAGATTACTGGGATATGCATAGGTGTCGAACAAACAGGTGCAGACTCCTTTATCTTCTGTTTCAGTAAAAAACCAGCTTAGGGTGACAAGGTTATATAAGTTTGCATTCAAAATTCAGGCACCACTTGTATTTATAACAATCTATGGTACTTTATTATATAGACATAGAGTCTTTTCTCTCCGGGCACTTACACCAAAGTTTTAAAATTTTTCATGGGAAAAAAAGTCCACAGGGCAAGGAAGTCTAACTTAAAGGTGAGGATTGTGATATGTGACAAAGGAAACAGCAAGAAAGAATTTGTCAGTCATTCTCTCTATTCTTCTCCTCTTTCCAGATCGTGGACCGATGGGAGAATCAAGGCAGCCCTCAGACAAGTTTATCTGCGCCAGCGGTCCCGCAGAACCTGCCCTTCCCACCCGCCCTTCACAGGAGTTCCTTTCCTGACTCAACAGAGGCCTTTGACCCGAGGAAGCCTGACCCCTATGAGCTCTACGAGAAATCTAGAGCCATTTATGAAAGTAGGCGTAAGTGAAAGCCACATAAAACAAGAGTATATTAATAAAAGCTGAAGCCCTGCCAGGAGTTACACTGAGGTTGAAATGATCTTGTGTGCTTTTTATGTTCTGAGATTCAAACACTGTCTGAAAAGTAAAGGCAGCTCATCTGAACATTTCTTTAAAAAAGGCTGCTGACTCTAAAAAAGCTTGTAGCCTTTGGTTAAATTTTATTTCCTACTTTATTTCCCCCATAGCCCCTAAGGAAAATCAGGAATGTATTTGGAATGGGGGAAAGAGTAGAAAAAAAGGGGTTGATAGTTTTCTTTGTCACCAAATAACAAGAAATGCTTGGTATTTTCATGTTTAATCTGATTTTGAGTCTGAAGTTCAGATTTTTGTCAGAGCCTTGAATGCAGGCACTGAAGAACTCAGAGCTGAGAGTCCGTGTTAGCCAGACCCTTCCATCTCCCAGTCAGGGAAGTAATGGTCCCAAAAGCAGCCCAGAGCCGGGCGCCAATCATTTGTACCAGAAGCTTCTCATTTAATGCTATGGGGCTCATCTGAAAGTTCAGTCGTAAAATAAAATGTCGTGTGTGCACTTGTACCCTATTTGAAGGTCCTCTAAAATTATTTCATTGCACTTTATAAATATTAGAAAACAAAGTTTTTAATATTGCATATACATTCATTGTGCCTCTGTCCGTCATCTAACAGGTCATCTCTGCCAAATGTTAGAGGACGGGAATCTGAATGGCATGAATGTATAATGTGTGAGGGGCAATACACAGTATGATATGAACCTGAGTAAATGGATTGAGAAACCCAGCCTACTGAGGGGGTTTGGTCCCTGGTGCTCCTGTTCACAGTCTGCTGATTTCCTTTGATTCCATGTCCCGCCAGGGTCTTCTTTCCAACTTTATCACTGAAGCATGAATATCAAGTTTTACATTGTGTGTGATCTCAGAGGGCCTCAAATCTGCTTACTCTTTGATGAATTATGCACCCAACTGGAAAGGGGGAAAGTAGATAGAATACCTTTTCCCCATCCTGTTCAACTGTTTGTAAGAGTAATTTTGGTTGAGAAAATTCTTGTAACAGCAGGCCATTGAGAAATTATTCTCATCAAAATGAGCCTCACTCTCACCTCATTTATTTTTAATAATAATCAGGTATGGATTTCATTTTTCTTTTTTTGGATAAACAACTGAAATGTCTTTAAAGGATTGTATAGCTACAATGACTTTGCTGTGATAGAGTAAGACTAAAGTAGTCATTTTTAGATATACATATAATATAGGGTATAAATTCGGGTATTAATGCCCATTAAACTGAAAAAAAAATTGAAAAGATTTCAGCACAGTTCTTAATACCTTTTATGCTTCAATAACCAAGTATTCGTTGAATACTTTACTCTTAGCACTGTGGGGAGATATCAAAAATGAGTAATATGCCTTGCTCTCACCAATTTAACAGCGGAAATAAGAAGAGTAAGTGGAAAGAAATGGAGATCAAGACACAGCAGAAATTCTAACATGAAAGGTGGAAACACATTGCAGGATTAAAATATCATCCTCATGTCCTTGGCTTGTTTAGTTTTTTATTACACTCAGGGAACCCCCAGAGATGCTTCCCCCTGCTTTTGTCCCTTCATTAGTCACCTGTTCCCATCCTTCCGCAGCTTCCTAACCAACGCAAGGCTTTATCGTTCAGGACAAAGGCAACACTGGTATTTATTTCATTTTCTTTTTATGGGTCCCTGATACTGTTGTGCCCTCGAGTTTCCAAGCAGGAATTGTGCATGACCTTCTTTTCAACCCAGAAAGAATTCTGATCTCTTTATCTAGCCACTGCAGTGCCGTTTCTGTTCATTGCCTTTCCGCTCCTCACCTGTAACAAACCAAGCAAACCAATCCACCCTAACCCTCCCTAACTTTCATTTTCAGTCTTCCTTTGGGAGCACTTTATCCCTTTTGGCTCTGCAGCCACCTGAACAACAAGCATCTCTGATTCCCCACCACGTCCTCTCTGCCCCCATCAATGCCCCTCATATGTCACCGCTGCTGCCCCTGTAATCACGGCCCCCCTTCCTGTTTCCATCAGCTCTCTCTGTTGGTAAGGTCACAGCAATGTTTTCAGGGTCACAATTCTTAGGAAGCCAAAAGAGGGCGAGCTCATTTTCTCTCCCATCCTGTTCTATCATGTTATTTCATAACACTAAATGGAGTGTGAATGAAACACAGAAATCATGTCAAGGTAAGAAAGCTTTACCCTGAAGATTAAGGAAACCAGAAAAGCATGGTGCCACTTTCTCCAGCCTCTGGGTAGCTGATCTGTTCACTCTGCATGTGTCTTAAAGAACAAACCAGCCCTTTGGCCTCTATACATTTCTGGTTTCTAACTATAAAAAGTTTCATTCTCTCATTTAAATTTGTAGAATATGCCCCCCCCCAATTTTTTTAATGAATAAGTGGAAAGCTCAGTCTATTTCTTTTTTTAATATATTTTATTGATTATGCTATTACAGTTGTCCCATTTCCCTCCCTTCATTCCCCTCTACCTTGCACACCTCCTCCCACCCACACTCCCCCTCTTTAGTTCATGTCCATGTGTCATAAGTTCTTTAGCTTCTACATTTCCCACACTATTCTTGCCCTCCCCTGTCTATTTTCTATCTACCATCTATGCTACTTATTCTCTGCACCTTTTCCCCTTCTCTCCTCCTCCCACTACCCTCTTGCTAACCCTCCATGTGATCTCCATTTCTGTGGTTCAGTCTATTTCTTACCATGTTCAAATAGGTTTTTAAAGAAGCGTGAAATATATGCATACAAACAAAAGGCCCATGTTCAAATTTTGATTGTTAACCACTCCTCTTCTTATTCCTTTGAATCACGTGCATAATATTTAAATTTGGATCTATTTAGTCTTGTGTCCCAGAACCTTTTTTTTCTGAGAAAGAAATCAGTGAGACGGGGGAGAGAATGGGAGGATACCCTGACCAACAGTCTCTAAACCAAGTCCTTTGACATTTTCCCTAGTTTAGAGCAATCTCACAGTGTCCTCCTTTACAACCAAATCTGAAGAGGATTTTTGTATTCACATTCAAAACTGAGTTGCAGTAACCAAATAAAAGGATGTACCCCACCCACAAGCGTCTGCTGTACAGAGCTACAGAATGTTTGTTATATCACGGCTGTCAAGAAGTGTTTGGATTCAAGTCACCAGTCCCCTGCAAATGATGGAAATTTATCAAATGATGTAAATCCTGCTGTGCTTCATTTGGCTCATAATTAGATTATACTGATATTTAATGTGCAGGCACAGGACATCTTAATAAAAGTATATTCTTAGGGGAAAAGTGTAGTGATTTTAAACAAACAAAGACAACCATATGATACTAGTATTGCATGAAACAGAGAGTGATAAGTCCACGCTAATAGAGGAAAGTAGAAACATCTCCCGTCTTCCTAGATCTTCTTGTGATGAGGTGGAACTGAAGAGAAGATCCCACTCAGTAGGGAAGGCCATGCCTCTGACTTCAGAGCACCAGGCAGACTGCCCAGAGGCAGCACCTCCAGGCTCCACGTCAATCAAGAAGAACGTGTGAGACACTCAGTGTGTGTCTAGAGCCCTGCCAGACACTCCACAAGAGAAAAACACAAGAAAGAACCTCTGTGCAGACGAATATCACAGTGGAATTGGGGAGACAAAAAAAACAGGAAAACAATTTCTGAACAAGACTGCATTACACGATGCAGCAAATAAGATCGGTATTTTAACATGAGAAATTGTGAAGTAGTCTCAAGACAATTAGACCAATAATTTCTCGTTCCATGTGAAAAATTTGTATTTAATCCAGAGAATGTATTTAATCCAGAGACTGTCTTGTGTTAAATATCTTTTAATGATCAAAAATCTAATTAGTCCTTATTGGAGAACTTCGTGCAAAAAGAATTTTTTCCTACCAACTTCATTCCCTATAAGCTTAAAGCGCACATACATAAAAGAAGAACTGTGCCCTCAAAAAGTCCCAAAAGAAGCTTTGACTAAAGAAGTTTTGGGGATTTTTGTATTAATTATTTAAGCATCGACCCTCCGTCATTACCTGCAATTCCCAGAAAAAGCAAAAATCTCACCCCCTTCTCTACTCAAGTCTTTTACGAAAATGTCATTTTTCTTTGGATTTGCCTTTGTTGATAATTGATTTCTTGCTGTCCCCATTATTTGCGCTTTTCAAAATTGAAGGCAAAGAAAAATACGACCTCTGAGTTATGGGAAAAGCCATGCTGATTTTTACTTCTACCACCTCCGTCCTTTCCCCATGCATCTCATGAAAGAAGGGCTTATAATTTTCTCTGCAATCACGAGAGGAAGGGCTTAAATTTTCTGAGTTTGTAGGCTAAAATTCCAAATGTTGGCATCTGTGCACCATTTCTAACCTTGAAAACACAGCCTGTTTCTAGAGGCCCGCACTGCTTTTCCCCGGGACCTCGTCCTGCCATTCCTTCTCTCTGCGTGCTGTGTCATCACTTGAACCACATCTCTCAGATATGATAAGCATTTTATAACGCCTACTCACCCAGGAGACTACCTGTACACGCCAGTTTGCCTAAAACAGCCCCGCCCCGTGTTGTCCTGGAGTAACAATTAATAGCTCACCTTTTACTCTCCAAGCTGTCCTCATCTGAATGATAAATTACATGGCTTCCCTTTACTACATCATGTATTAAAGCAATGAACATCATTACCCTCCAAAGACAGCATACATCTAAATGTACAGACCATGAGTAAAATTTCCAATACCTGCTCAGATAAGTAGTTTCTCAAGTTACTTTATTTGATGGACTGAATTTTTGCCCATACATGGTTTTTTTTTTTCCTACTTTGAAGCAAAAGACTTACGCAGTGGCTCGTCTACTAGCCAAACTCTCAATCAACTCCCTCCACACCCAGAAAATGGTACATATGTAGAAATTTAGAGCACAGCAAACTAAGTAGAAAAAAGAGGGAGCGAAGCTTCACACATTCAAACACTAGGTCATGGATAGCTCATTCTCATTACAGAGAATAAGTCAGATTCAATGTCATAATAATCACAGGACCAAAAGGGAGTTAATGTTGTCTGTCTTCCTGACCCTAGGAAAGATCATGCTCACATAACCACAGATAGATGGCTATCATGCCCCTCTCTTTATTGCCAAGCAAGGCAATACGAAGTGCTTCCCATAGAAAATGAGTAGGGCTCACTGTGGAACCTTACAAAATAAAGTTCCATCATGCCGATGAAGTCGATTATGGAATGAGGGCCTTGTCCTGTGGCTTTAGTTTTCCTGCAGCCAGACTTATTCTAAAGGTTTGTCTTATGCTCAGCTCATGGGACTGTTTCTTGGGCATACTCCTCACCATCACCTCAGAAGCCGGAGCAGAAAAGCAGATGCAAACAGAAAGAGGCAAAAAGCAATCCCTATTTCCTGAAACTCTCCCCTCACAGTTGTGTGCCTTGGCGTCAACCCAAGCTGAATTATGACTGAAGTTGTCCAAACTTTTTTTTTCACAATGAACCTTAGTTATTATATATAAACAATTTATGGGGTACAACATGTCCATACTGCTTTGTAGTAAGACATCTTTCTGATGTAAGATCATAAAAATGTCAGGGATATGTATGGTGTAATGTGCCTTATAGTATAACCTCTTTGAAATAGAAATTTCTCTGGCATTTCTTCAACAGGAGCTCACAGAATCAGTTTTTCTTTCTATAAATTAGAAAGCGTTACCCCATAATAGGCAGTGAGTATGACACCGAAGGTAGCAATCTAAAGTAACCACAGGCCATTAAAGAGCATAATGGAGCAGCAACAGGTTTTTAGTGTTGTGTTTGACATGATATTTTAATTTGTAGCCGATCAAAAATGGACAGTTTTGGTTTTCACATCTATGGTTTTTATTCTGCTCTTTTGTTGTTCACTGTGGAATTCTTTCATTGTTCAGTATTGTAACGCACATGTAATTCATGGCCAGTCGCAAATGGGTGGTTGTATTTCTGACCTGTCAGCTTTTCTGCTGCTCTTTCCTTGCTATTCCTGAGCAAGGGTTGTAGTTTACAGTGTCTCCCATAGTAACAATGGAACCACTTTAAAAAATGGGCAGTATGAAAAGACTATCCACCCAGCTCAGCGTTGGAAACACTAAATGGAAACGGGTGGGAGCCGCAAGACACGAGGTGGAGGCCCAAGGCGCAGAGTGCTCACAGCCAGAGCTCCGCATCCTGTGCAAACCCTTCTGCTCAAGCCTGCCTGTCTCCAGCCTCCTGGGCCTTTGTGATTGAATGCCCAATATGGGCAAACTGGACATCAGTACATTTAAAAAAGATTTCGATAAATTCATAGATGCCATAGCTGCAGGCAGCTATTAAGTGGCCATGGAAGGCCATGCGAACTTCCTAGAGAACATCGTCACATCTGAACCCTGCCAGATGAAGCCCTGGCCTCGTTTGCTCAGACACTGCCAGTGTCCAGCAGCCTTAAAGCACCACGCACAAATGTCCTCTGGAGTGCTACTGAAATGTTAAAAATAAGATGACGTGTAAATGCTAAGTAAGCCACTTTTACCGGTGACTTTAGCATGAGAATCATAAAAAACTAGAAAAAAATTAATAACATTATCATTTAAAATGATCTCAACTGGACTATGAAGGTTAATTTCCTGTACCTTTTTTCCATGAGAGAATCATTATTGCTATCTTTCATATAATTTATATCATGGTTTGATCTATGAAAAAAGTTGGCCTTTCACCGAGAGTTTCTAATATATCACATTATGTGTCACTTTGCAGTTATAATATATTGATAAGGAAGATCAGTAAATCCTGTTAAGCTGTCTTTGCCATTTTTAATATGTAGATATTAATTTGGAAATCTAATTTCAAAAATAATGTTTTCAGGTAGCTTTGTAAATAGTGATGGTAATATTTATATTTCTAACAGATTCCTTTAATAGAGAAAGCTACCATGATATGAGCTAAGTAATAAATAGTGAAATAAAATTTAGGTTGGGGACACATTTTTCACATGTATGTTAAAAATTAGATCTACTCCAATAGCTTATAAACTTATTTCATTTAGTAATTTAAAATTTAATGCTCCTAGAATCAGACAGAGGATAATGGGGGAGGGGTAACGTGAAAAGTAACTCTCAAATCAGTCCTTGATTGAAAGTTATTTCGTATGTCAAAGCATTTTCTTGGCGGCACAAGTTGACAATGTAACCCAAAGCACTTTCATGAATAAATATGAGACCATCAGGGCCACAGTAAACCAAGTGTAATTGCTGGATGACAAGTAGGTCCTAGTGAGATTATGATCATATAAAATGTCAGTTTTCCGACTAATGGACATCTCTAGTGGTAGCAGTCTCCCATCCCTCCTGATACAACTCTTTCATTTTAATGAAAGTATATTTCTCAATTCATAATCCTAAGCAGTCACACTAAATATGAGATTCTTTTTAATAAAAAAATAACAATTCTGCTAGAAAACTAAGTTGCCTTCACTGTGAGAACACAGGTTGCCTGGCAGTGACACTCATCCTGAGCGAGCGTGATGAGTGAGACTAGCTGTGCAGGTGTGGCAGGGAGCGCGTGCTAAACACAGAATGCCATCCTGTGACCCATTGTCGCCCTCAGGAGGCTTCTGTTTCCATTTCCATTGTCGAACACTGCAGAACTCTGTTTGAAACAAACAAAACTCAGTTAGAAAGTCATGAGAATCTGGTCTTACTTTAATTTTTTAAATTTCGTGATACAATATTAGTGCTTCATATATATACTTTATAATGCTTCCTAATATTTTGTACTCATGATCATGAATTTTTATGTTATATGTAGCGTGCATTATATCATAATTCTCATGCATGTTCTCTATTGCTAAAATAAACCAATTTAACTTAACTATTAACATATAATTTCAACTATCCAGAGTAAGTATCAAAATATTTGGACTGGTATACATAAATTAACACAATTGTTTATTGAATTTTTCATTCTTCATTATATTTGATGGCATAGTATCATAACATGATTTTTTAAAAACCTGTACTTATTGTGTATATTTTGCTCTAAGTTGACTTTACTTTCAAATAAGCATTCTTACCATGAGAATCAAAGGTTAGTATTTGGAAATGGTGATCTTTTCTCCATTCCCATCTAAAGGAATTCAGATTTTACTATTCTATGTAATGTGAAAAAAAAATACATTTCTAGCCATGTTCTATTCATAAAACAGTAAATCTGTCCACTAACTTCCATAGATTTTAGAGCAAAATAGTCATTAAACATGAGCATAAATTGGGGGTAAGTTATAACAGCAACAAAAAGAAAACAAAGAGGAATGTTTAAATGCCATAAATGAATCTCAATATTAATTCCCCATTTTCCCATCCAGAACAAGTGCCACCAAGGACCAGCTTTCGAATGGACTCCTCTGGCAAGTATTCTTCATTCTCACAGTCCTGTGAATGATGTCTTCCGTTTTGTGTAGCAAATCATTATTCTGACCAGCGTCAGTTTATTAGTGTATAATTGTTATTAACCCACACAAGCATGTACTTAAGGTAGAAATCAAATCTCGTTAAGGTGGGCTTGAATGGCTGCCAAGGAAAAAAACAGAAGACAAAAGAAAACAGTCATATTGATTTCTTTCTTTCATAAAATGCTCTAGTAAAAGACTTGAGTAAAAACCAGGTGACAATGAAAGCCACCAGACTGACTAGAGGCACGCCGTCCAGTACCATTAGCTTCTAGCCACACGTGACTATTGGGTGCTCGAAATGCATCTACTCTGAATGTGAGATGTGTACAAAGACCACACTAGGTCTCAAAGACAATACAAAAAACCCCAGAAATGTATAATATCTCATTAATTATTTTATATTGATTAATACTTAAATAACATTTTAAGTATATTAGGTTTAAAATATATTATTAAAATTGATTGTACGTGTTTTGGTTTGCTTTTTAAAATGTGGCTACTAGAAATTTTTTAATTACTTATGTAGATTACAGTTTCTTTATATTGGATATGACTAGACTAGACACATACACATAAGAAGCTAGAGTATTTAAAGACATTTGCAATTTAGACATTTCCAAAGAACATATTAGAAATTTCGCTATATAGAATGAAATTATTTTCACATCAATTAAATAGCTATATCAATTTTTTTCAACCATGCCAATTACAAAATGCAACATTTCAGTAGTTTTTCAGTTAGAATTGAACATTATAATTTCAAGTTTACAGCTGCTAGTAATAATTTGCTTAAAAGAAAAAAATTGACCCACACATTCTGAAAATATCAATTTTGGGTTAGGCTAAAGTACTTAACATTATTATGGAAATGAAGGAGGAAAAGGAAGGTTCGGATTTTTTTATTCCTGGGAAGTGCTTTGAACAGCTGATGAGAGCACTGGACTCAAAGCCAGAACACTGAAACAATTGCAGAAAAGAGCATTTTATAATAATAGTGCTATTTCAGGTCTGTAGGCTCACAGCACACATCTCTAGAGTGTTTCCATGATGACAGCTCATTATCCATCCCAGCATGCTCTAACTCCCCCCTGGAGAATTTATGTGCTCAAGATCATTTCATTCTGTAAGTTTCCATGTCATTTTTTGGATATGTAGAAAATATCAAAGATATATGCTTAGCATTTTGTCCTCACATAACATCTAAAGTATTTGTTTATCTTGGTCTGAACATTTTTAAGGCATGATCATGCTTACATATCGACTATAAAATCATGATAATTTTTAAGAATATCTTATGCCTAGAGGGAAAATAGACCTGGTAATTACGATGCAAAATAAAAGCAGGACTTAATTTGAGATTCTAGATCTCAGTTTACTAGCCACAGCCAGCACATTTCTTTAAAAAATCT